>PVIH01022422.1:0-21784 GCA_004025045.1 Sigmodon hispidus | reverse complement strand
AATTTTACTCTTTTCTTTGACTGATATATCTATTTGAGCTACTGAGTCTTCCACTTCAGAGATTCTATCTTCCATCTCTTGAACTCTGTTATGCTTGTATCTGTGGTTCCAGCTTTTTTCTTCAGGTTTTCTATTTCCATCTTTTCCTCATTTTGTGCCTTTTTTATTGCTTCTATTTCAGCTTTCATTTCAGCTTTTAGTTCAGCTTTAATTCTTGGCATGTTTCTTTCATAGATTTGTTCATCTCTTCCAAATTTTTGTTTGTATTTTCTTCTATTTCTTTAAGGCTATTTTTCATATCTTCTTTGAGAGTTTCGATGATCATCAAAAAGGAATTTTTGGTGTTGCTTCCTTCTGTTTTCTCTTCATTGCTCAGTTCAGGTCTTGTATTTGTAAGATCACCACTCTCTTCTGGAGTTACCATGTTGTCCTTTGTATTATTATGTAATTTTTTGCACTGACGTTTGCCCATGGTTTCAGTGGTTCATGATTAGATGGGTCCTGGTCAGTTGTGGCACTTGGGCTTGTGTGCCTCCTGTCACCTCTCTGGGCAGGGTCTGAGTCTGTCCTTCAGTGACTCCTGTAGTTATCTGATCACTCAGTTCGAGATCGAGCTGGGTAGCCATGCAAATTCCCTCAGTAGCATCTGTGGGTATGTTGAGAGGCAGACTCTATCTGCTCCTGCCACAGAGTTCGCTGGAACTCTGCAGATATCATCCGGTCCTGGAAGCAGATCCATAACCGATGGGAGCTCAACTATATCCCTGGCTGGGATATAGGTGCTTGGGCCTGTTGACCCCTCCTCACCTCTGGGCAGGGTCTGTATCTGTCCTTCAGGGACTCCTGTAGCTATCTGTTTGCTCAGTTCGAGATCGAGGTGTGTAGCCGTGCAAATTCCTTCAACAGCAGCTGTGGGTATGGTGAGAGGCAGACTCTATCTTCCCCTGCCACAGAGTTCGCTGGAACTCTGCAGACAGCACCCGGTCCCGGAACGACTTCTGGTTGTTAATCATGATTGCCAACCTGAATAAACTAGGTAGGACCGAGAATATTAATAAAGTACATGTCACTCTTGCTTCCTCTTCTATTCTACTTTTGAGTGTGTGTGTGTGTGTGTGTGTGTGGTGTTTGAGAAAGAGAGATACAGATGAGAAAGTATTTGTAAACATTT
The DNA here is from genome assembly GCA_004025045.1 of Sigmodon hispidus. Lineage (NCBI taxonomy): Eukaryota > Metazoa > Chordata > Mammalia > Rodentia > Cricetidae > Sigmodon > Sigmodon hispidus. The sequence goes on along the minus strand of PVIH01022422.1, from coordinate 20,613 downwards.
AGGTTGGTTTTTTTCATACCTTCTCTAGCCTTATGGTCTGTTGTTTTGTTGATCTTAGCCATTCTGATTAGAATGAGATAAAAATGTCAGAGTAGTTTTAATTTATATTTCTTCAATTGATTGGAATGATTAACAGTTTGGGGGAGCATTTCTTTTTTTCTGTACTCACTTACCTAAAATGTATTAAATATTTGATAAAAGAGGCAACAAGAACTTTGAACTCCTCATTTATGAGGTTTTTTTCTTTAATTTAAATCAACTTTTGGTTTCTTTGGAGTAAATCACAAATTTTACTATGTCACAACATTGCACCGTTGCTCAAAATAAACATTCATATGTGACCAACCTAGAAAAGCCGCCATATCTTCCCTGATGTAAGGCTGACTGACAGGAAAGTATCTTCCAAAAGTTTTCCTTTCCGAGTTTAGTCCAAGTTACAGTATCTGCAGGGATGACAAACACCTGAACTGAGCACATTCTTAGTTCGGTTTAAGAACCAATATCCCATTGGTGGTTTACACATAGGGAAGCATAACCTCCGTCCTCTTCCCCTTTTAAGCAGATTTGATGTTACTCTCTTTTGGCAGTTTCTCCTGTTGTACTGTCCCTGGGAGGACTGGTGGTGACTAAGAAAATAGCCTTGAGACAATAAAAACAAACAAACAAAAAACCCTTACATCAGGAAACAGTCTTTCTTTTCCCTTTTATTTTTATTATGAATAAAGTCTCATTTTTATCCATGTATCCCCTTGTTCAAACTCCCTTCCTGCTCCTGCCCCTCCCGGTCACTCTCTCTTCTCCCCATCTCCATTTATGTCCTCCCCAGCAAGAGCAGGAGGTCCCAAGGTCCCAAGGTGGCTTAGTTCAGCATCCACTCCTGGCAGATCCACTTTCCTCACCCCAACATCAAGACTGGATCAGGTGTTCCTCTGGAAGGAATGGGCTCCAGGGTGCTGGTCCAAGGTGTTTCAGATTCCAAGCTATTCAGTGGTTGAGGTCTGCAGCTTAGGTATGCTTTGCTTTTTGTTTAAAGTCCACTAATGAGTGAGTACATTGCAGGCTTATCTTTCTGGGTTTGTGATAACTCGCTCAGGAGGATATTCTCCAAATCCATCCATTTGCCTGAAAATTTAAGATCTCATTTTTTTCTCACTGCTGAGTAGTACTCCATTGTATAGATGTACCACAGTTTGTTAATCCATTCTTCAGTTGAGCTAGGTTGTTTCCAAGTTCTTACTATTATGAATAATGTTGCTATAAACATAGTTGAGCTAATGCTTTTGGGGTGAGAATGTACTTCTTTAGAGCATATGCCTAAAAGTGGTATTGCTGGATCCTTGGGGAGATTGATTCCCAGTTTTCTGAGAAACCACCATACTGCATCCCAGAGTGGCTGAACAAGTTTACACTCCCCTCAACAATGGAGGAGTATTCCTCTTGTTCCACAACCTCTCCAGCATAGGCAGTCTTTTGTGGTTTTGATCTTAGCCATTCTGATAGGTGTAAGGTGGTATCTCAACGTTGTTTAGATTTGCATTTCTCTGATGGATAAAGATGTTGAGCACTTTTCAAGTGCCTTTCAGCCATTTGTAATTCCTCTGCTGAAAATTTCCTTTAGTTCTGAACCCTATTTTTTAATTGTGTTATTCAAGGTTTTGGGCTCTAGTTTCTTGAGTTCTCTATATATTTTAGAGATAAGTCTTCTATCACTTGTAGAGTTGGTGAAAATCTTTTCCTATTCTGTAGGTTGTCATTTTGTCCTGTTGACTGTGTCCTTGGCTTTACAGAAGCTTCTCAGTTTCAGGAGGTCCTACTTATTGATTACTGTTCTAGGTGTCTGAGCTACTGGTGTTATATTTAGGAAGTGGTCACCTGTGCCAGTGCATTGGAGGATATTTCCCACTTTCTTTTCTATCATGTTCAGCATATCTGGGTTTATGTTGAGGTCTTTGATCCACTTGGATTTGAGTTTTGTGCAGGCTTAACTATGTTTATAATTTCTATTGAGAACCTTCTGTTCAAATCCCAAGTATATTGTGGACATTAATACAGTCCCCCCCAAGTTGTATAGCTGACAAGATTCTTTCCACTTTATGGGTTCCTTCTTCTCTTCACTGGTTTTTCTTTAGCTGTACAGAAGCTTTAGTTTTATGAGGTTCCACAAGTCAATTGTTGACCTTAACTCTTAAGCAAATGGAGTCCTATTCAGAAAGTCTGTTCCTAAACCTACATCCTGTAGGGTACTGCTTTTTTTTTCTTTCCAGCACTTTCAGATTTCACATTGAGGTCTTTGACCCATTTGGACTTAGCTTTTATGCAAGTTGATAAAAATTGGTCTCACTTCATTCTTCTGCATGTGGACATGTAGTTTTCAAAGCATCATTTTTTGATGCTCCCCCCCACACACACACCCAGCTTATATTTATGGCATCTTTGTCAAACAGAAAGTGGCTAAACTTACATATTTGTGACTTTGATTTTGTTTCATTGGTCTACATGTCTTGTTTTATGCCATTACTATATTGATTTTTTATTACAGTTCTATAAACTCAATGGGGTCAGTGATTTAATTACTCCATCTAGATCCTACTTCCTGAGTTTCTACCACCTCCTGATAAGAACATTCAGACAGGAAGAAGTTTAAACACCCATCTTTGGAAGATCTTTCTGATCCAAATTATAATGGTGGCAATCAAAACATTTTAAATATATAGATTTAACATGATTGTAATGAATTTTAGCTCTTCGTATATGTGAAACTTTTATTAATTTTCTAAAATATTCAGAAGCATAATAAAATCAGTGTTTAGCATAAAAATGTTATCTAAGCAAAACAGAGAAAAAGAAACCATCTGTACTGTAGGTGAAGACAAAGAATAAATCAAAGAAATCCATCCGAACTGAGAAAACTTTGCTAATCTTTTTAACATATTTCACAAATTTTCAAGCTCAAGTATTATAAACCAAGGCAACTAAATCTTACTTTTCAAGTTCTTTCCTCTGCTAAGTTAGTTTATATTCTAAAACAAACTGACATTTTGGAGTGCTTTCTGACAAGGTCACAACTAATTTAACTATAATATTAAAATGTTATCTATATGTAAAATCTGTTCACCATTGCTGTCTTCAAATGAATCAATACATATCCACATATTTTAAATTTTTCTTCGTTTTGAAAAGATAGTGATAACTATGACCCAGATAAACAACAAATACCTTCATAATTTCCAGTAAGTCTGAATAATGTGAAAATTGTTGGAGGCTTAAACAAAACAACATAAATACATGAGAGTTTTAAAAGAAAACTATACATTTCTTAAAAAACAGAAACATGCCATAAGTGTGCTTTGCTGTCACAATTACTCCCAAATATAGCCTCTACTGAATGCAAAATTTTATTACAACTATTAACTAAAGTAACATTTCTCAGAAAAAATAGAGACATAGAGAGTTAAAAACTATATGGACTCACCTTGTGGGTTCCTGGGTGTTTCCCTAGTACCAGGTTTCTCTCTAACCCCACAAAGGCTCCCTCTACCAGGGTATCCACTTCTTTGCTCTCCCTCTCTGTTGCTCCCCCACTCAACCGTCCCATTTTCTGATGCTCTCTTCTTACCTTCCCTTGCTCTGCTCCCCCATGATCCCAATTTTCTCAGCAGATCTTTTCTATTTCCCCTTCCCAGGAGGATCTAGGGTTGTCTTTCTTAACTTCCTCTTGTTACCTGGTTGAAGACTCCAAACAGTGGTGAAAAGGGAGCCTAAATTGGCCTTTCCTCATTATCATATGAATGACCATCCTAATTGCCTTTATAGAACCTTCATCCAGCAGCTGATAGAGGCAGATGCAGAGATCCATAACTAAACACCGGGTTGAGCTACTGGTGTAGCTGAAGAGAGAGAGGAGAAATTATATGTAGATCTTAGACCTTTATAACTTGCATTTGCATATCTTAAAGCACTTTTAGCTCCTTACAACTTACTTAAGCTTTTATATCCTTAGACCTTACATAAACTTTACTGTTGTACTAGCCTGGACTTTCAGGCCTAGCCTCGAGGTTCTGACCCACTTGCAACCCCACTGCTACTTTGCCCCAAAGAAACACACAAAAGCTTATATTCATTTCATGCTGATTGACCTAGGGCCCAGGCATATAACGTGCTAACTCCTTCATCTTAACTCAACCCATGATTCTTATCTTGTTCAGCCATGCAGCTCAGTACCTTTTCTCAGCAGCATTTCAACTGCTTTCCTCTGTATCTCCTGGCATCTCTGCTCTGCTCTAAGATGTTCCCAGAGTTTTCTTAGTCTCATAGCCTCACCCACACTCCCTGTCTGCCTCTGGCCAATCAACTTTTTATTAAACCAATAGGAAGGACAATTATTTGCAATGTACCATAATTCCACTACACTTTACACTTTTTTATTCAATCATTTACCATGGTCAGTTAGTTGATTACTGAGAGCAGTGATTATAAAGTGGGTTACTTTCAATAAAGGAATAGTAAAAAGTTACATTGAAATCTGTAAGTTCATTTCTTTTTTAGAGTCTGGAAGCAAAGTAAACTGTAGTAGCTCAAGGAAAGTGAAATCTGAGGCCTGATTTTATATATGAAGACAAGTGAGAGTGTAGATAAGGCCTTGGTTGCTATTATACTGACTAAGCTATCACTACCCTACTAGTCAACATCATCAGAGAGCTGAGAAGGATGAATTTTACCTGAGTGATTAGGAAGTATAGACCAGGTAGCTTCAAAATATATTAAAAATGACAAAAACTTACCTGCCTACTTATCCTAGGCTTTTCCTTGTTAATCTTGATTTCATGGGGTCAGAAGTTTCAGGGCAGAATTAGTCTTCAGCCATCAAGCTCAGAAAATTCAACAGACTTTTCATGAAGTAAGAACTTGGGGTACCAACCTATACAAAGCAGTGCAACAATCAATTCCCTAATGTCTTACTTGTCCACAGTTTGGACAGGGTCCTGGGATTAGGTAAAGTGAAGAGCAAATTTTCACTCAGTGGCTGGCTTTGCTATATTAAAAGCAAACGCTAGGTTCCTTTCTTTTGTGCCACATCATCTTCATTGGTGACTTTGATGTCACTGCTAAGAGCTAGGTGTCCTGTCATAGTAATCTTTTTCCACTAAACATCTTAAATGCCATATTCAGCAGATATCTTCAATTTTGAGGATAATTATTTATTAAGTATTTCTAAACTAAGAAAACTTTGCTTGTTTCCACTTACTTGTTTTAGGCTTAACCTTAAAAATATATACCAGAGGTTAAATAAGTCTTATTCCTGTAAATAAGTATGTTTGTACTTAGCATGACTAATGTGTAGTTCTGAATATATTAACGAATTTGATCATTTATAATGCAATTATCTTTAACAATAAGCTAGTAGCTTTTATAAGATTAGGATTTTATAGCTTTATCCTTGTTAAGTTTGAGCCTTAAAAATTCAAGTTCAACATTCTTTAGCACATAAATAAATCATAAATGCACTTAAACTTCATAAATAAACTTTAGTCTATGGAGAGAGTTGAAAATGTACTGATATTTTCTATGGTGGCATTATAGAATATTATAGTTGGTTGGGTTTTTTTTACATGACTTGATTTACCCAAGTAGCTAAAGTTTGACAAAGTGAGCAAAGACAAAGAGGCTAGACATACATTACTGTAAAGCTTAGGATTTTATAAATCTTATTTATCAAATATACCTTATTTATCAAACATGTTTTTACTTATCTAAATTTTGTAACAGATTGGTGTTGAACAGTTAGTAAAGACATAACTAGTTCAATATACATCTTAAATCAACTTTTATTAATCTGAGTAGACCTTTATAGTCTTAAAATTCTATCATTATATACAATATACTTTAAACCAAAGTTGAATCACATATATAGTATGTGATAGCTTGGAGACTTGATCTTGCTTCCTTAGTCTAAAAAGATATACAATTGTTGTGAAATATTCCTTTATAATGTATAAAAATGTGTCACAGTGATGAGTTCAATAAAGAGATGAATGGCCAATAGCTAGTCAGGAAGAGATTAGGCAAGGCTTCTGGGGCCAGAGAGCTCTGGGAAGAAAAAAAGTGGTTGCCAGTTGGATACAAAGGGAGCAAGACATACAGGAGAAGCAGTAAAAACCACAAACCCTGTAGCAGCACATAGAAGAATAGAAATGGGTTACTTTAAGTTATAAGAGATAGTTAGAAACAAGTCTAAACTATAAGCCAATTAATAATAAGTCTCCATGTCATTTATTGTGAACTGGCAGTCCAAAGAAACATTCAGCTACATAGAATGATAAACAGAGAGCTCATTAGAACTAAGATGTTTTACAATTGTTCTGTCTCATATCCACCTCTTTATAGGGTCCACATAAGAATGTCGCACCCTTCTCAGTCTGGTGTGTGTGGTAATATAAACAGTCCCAAAACACACTAAAGAGAGCAAGGCCCATGCCCAAATCTTACCCAGATAAATGTGGAGAAGAAACACTTGTGGCGGGCTCTGCCTAAGGCTGGGAGACAACAAACAGAAAACCCAGTCAGCTGGTAGTTACTCCAGCCACATGTAGCTCTGGCCTGTAAGCATCTTTTTTAGCAAATTTGTGCCCCACATTGAGTGTCAAATCTTGTACAAACTCTAGTTAGCACATAATGAAAACTCAGACCCAGATATTGAGGAAAAGCTGGAATATCAGAAACAAAGCACAGCTACCCAGCCATCTCCTCAGACCTGTCTATCTTAGATATAACTGTTTGACCTTGAAAAAATATAGAATATGACTATACATTTGATTGTAATGCATAGATACTACCTTACTTTTCTTTATATCCTAATTAGTTGGTAATAATAACTTTCAAGGGCTAGCAAATTATATTACATTGTTAGATGAACTGTATAGGTACAATACCTTGAACAAGCATAGAAACATATGTACAGTAACAAAATTAATCTCAACTTTGTATCAATATATACAATTTGTATACAATATACAAAAATCCAATCCAACATAAAATATTTAAAACTAGTAATTGCTTTTTAAAAGTGGATTCAATAATCTACTCTTATATCCTATCAGGTGTGCTTGATAATTTCTTGTGTTCATAGGATGCAGTCTACTTTGATTGGTTTATACAGTGGTACTTTTTATTTTTAGAAATGTTTATCAGTCTGTGCTAATGGTGTTTGACATGTGATGTGTCTACAGGCATACAAGATGCAGAGTTTCCCTATCTATGCATCCAAAATTGGGCCAAATGCTCTAAAATGTATTTACACTTAAATCAGGACACAGCCTGCTCTCAACAAGAGGAAAGTTAAATAATTTTCAAGCATGTTTTCAAGTCATCACACTGCCCCTTGCCCAGTTTCATAGAACTCTCATTCCTTCACAAGTAGAAGCCTACTCCAATCTGTCTCATGATGATATCTTAGCTGAAATCTGCTTTTTTCTCAACTATTCAGCCAAACTAAAGTGCAACAGCTTTCAGAAACCTTTAAAGGAATGAGCTATCAGCACTTTTATGAGTTTGAGGTTTAGCACAGCATAGGAAATCTGAGGCTTTCCCGTTACCAAAGTCATAGCCATGACAGATTCACATGAATGGCATTCAGCAGATGAAAGTCTATTTTTAAAAAAATCTTTGCATTTAAATGTAAACTAATTTGCCTAAATTCAAAAAGAATGCCTAAATGGACTAATATATGTCATTCACATGTATTCCAGAAACAAGAGGCTTAAAGTGACTAGGTAACAACTTGAGATTTAAATATCCTCTAAAAGACTCCATTGGATTTGTTTTTCTTGAGGTTATTCATATAGACCTGCCCTTGACTGACGGAGCCAGTGTACTATATCCTTCAGCCCTACAAACACTTCAAGCATGTGGAATTTAATATTTTTACATTTGTTCATTTATTTATATTTTGGGAGGAAAGGAGAACATGGATGTCACAGCACATGTGCTTGTGGCAGATGAGAACTTTCCAAAGTTGATTCTCTCCTTCAACCATAAAGATTCTAAGGATTAAATTTGGGTCTTTAGGCTTAACAAAAGCACTTTGACCCCTGAGTCATATCACCAGCCCCATTTTGGATATGATAAGTCCCATATAGTCTTCCCTGGCACAACCAGTAATGACTATAATGTGAAGATAAGATGAGGTTCCAAGAGTTTACCCCCAGCATATTCTCATGAACCTGAAAAGAACTTCACTTTTTATCTGACTCTGTTATTAACAACTGGGCTGTCCTAGTGAACTACTACAAACCTGGCAACTTAAAATAACAAAAACTCCTGGATGGTGATGGCACAGGCCTTTAATTCCAACACTTGGGAGGCAGAGGTAGAAGGATCTCTGTGAGTTTGAGCCCAGTCTGGTCTACATAGCTAGTTCCAGAACAGCCAAGGATACATGAAGAAACTCTGTTTCAAATCAAAACAAAAATGAAAACCTTATTATCCCATAGTTGAGATGTCAGAAGTCTGAAAGCAAAGGCCATCTCCCTCTGAAGATTCTAGGTGAGAATCTAATCCTAGTCTCTTGCATTAGTCCAATCTTTGCCATCTATCTTCCCATAGCCTTCTCTTCTCCTCTGCTCTTATAAAAAGAGCACTTGCTACTACATTTAGGACAAACTCATAGAACCCAATATAATGTCCCCATCTTGGGAATCCACAGCTATATCAGCTAAAACCCTTTTTCCAAATAAAATCATATTCACAGGTTTTGAGAGTTATTAAGTGGTCATGTCTTTGTGGAGATTTTCACCCATTACAGGATCCTTTGCACACTGGTCATGCTCTTAGCTTTAGGCAGTAGGATGAAATAAAGTAGGTTTTAAGCTATCAAACAAAGGTAATGCTGTTAGAACTAGTGCACGCCACTAAATTCTGCCAGCAACTGTGGGGCTCTGGGAAATTTTGCTAACCTTCCTGTGTATTGGCTTACTTTTTCTAAAAATCAGGATTAGTCTTATTATCTCATGTGGCTAAGACAATTAAGTAAGCAGGTTCTGTCTCTGTCTTCAAATGAGGTCAAAACTTACCTACTTCCTTTCACCTTCCCAGTTGCCACTCTGACCAAGCTAGCCCCATCTATAATCTAGATTCTTGATCCAGCCTCTTCAGTAGTCTTCACGCTTAGTTAAAAGACAGTCAGAGGTATCATTCTTAAATAATGGCTCAGATCACAGCCATTATCTATTTACAGCCCTCTCATGGTCTCCAGTTCACTCAGAGTCAAAGCCAAAGACTTCCAACATCCCCTATCAGGTCCAACAGAACTTGGCCCTTTGCTACCTTTCTTATTTCTTTATTTCTTTATTTATTTATTTGTAAAATAAAGTCTTTTTTTATCGATGTATCCCCTTGCTCCCCCCTTCCCCCTTACAATCTCTCCTAGTCAGTCTTCAGCCTCTCCCCTCCCCCACCCCCTCCCCCAAAAAGGGCAATAAGTCCCATGGTGCTACCTTTCTAATGTCTTCTACTACTCTGGTTTTGTTTGTTCTATTCTAGAAACACAAACTTACTTAATACTCTTGGTGTCTATCAAGCTTGCTCCTGCCTCTGGGCCTCCACATTTCTTATTTCTTATAATCTTATAATCAAGTGGCTCAATATAAATTGCCTTTCCTGTCTATCCAGTTCTATAATATTATTATATCACTTGTGAGTTGAACTGTATTCCTAAAATTATTTGTTTTGTTCACTAATGCTATTTCCAGTGCTTAAACCAATACCTGTCACAAACTAGGTACAGAGTAGATACTTGTTAAGTAAATATATTATGAATAATGCTAGCAAAGCACTGAGCATGTATTCAAAGTATAGTGGACTCTCAGTAAATGACAGTTCTTGCTCTTATTGCCTTTGTCACTCAACTCCCTTTCATTATATGAATGTTTCTCTTCACATAGAACTTCCTTACTTCTCATACATTAGCCATCAAATTTTCTCTAGAATATTCTCATAAGGTTAGCAAAAGATTCAATGCAATCTCTATAAAGATTCCAGTGACAATTTTTATTGGCATAGGAAAGATTTTAAAAGCTTATTTGGAATTACAAAGATCCCAAATAGTAAAAAACAAATCTTAATGTATCATACTTCTTAATATTGAAATATTTTACTAAGTTACAGCCAATGAAATAGTTTGGTACCATTATAAAAACTGATAGATAGATAGATAGTTCAACAGAACAATATAAAAAGCTTGGAAATAAGTTCACAATATAAATAAATAATGATAATTAATTATAATTAATTGATAACTTAATTATCAAAAATTAATGATTATTAACTTAATAAAAATCATTCACAATGCATGTACATATAAAAATACTGTATGTTACAATTTTATTACTTCTTTGAGAGTTTCATATATGTTTTTTGTCATAACCACACTGCAGCTCTTTCAAGATCCAAACTCAGAGAAATATATTTTCCTTTCAAGTGGAACATATACACAAGTATATGGAAGTAAAAGGGGGAACTATTTAGGTAAATAGAAGACTAGTGTTAACAGGGAGGTGTAACCCTATTCTCCCAACTTAATGTCCTTTTTTTAAGTCATCAAGACCAATTTATGCTACACAAATATTCTTTAGTGTGTGGTTTTCTACTGGAGCATGATAGTCTTACAGGAGGAGAAGGCTATAATCTTAAGAAAAACTGTCTCCCTCTCTCAGCAGCTAACAACTACTAGTAGCTTCGCAGCTAAGAATAGGTTCATATCCATCTCCCATCTTCATGCTAGGATTTGGTCTAGATTGGACTTGTACAAATTTTGTGCATGTTGTTGTTGCTACCACTGTGAATTCATACATGAAGTGACCCTGTTGAGTCAAAAAAAAAACCCCACTGTTTCCTTGAAGTCTTCCACAATCTCTGACTCTTACACTCTATTCCACCTCTCCTGCAATGACTTAGCCTTGGGAGAAAAGGAGAAATATATATATTTCATTTGGGGCTGAGCATTAGTGAAATGTTTGCTTTCATGTGTAGATATTATGTTTAATTGAAATAGTTACACCACTTCTCCCATTCCTTTCCCAGTTATCTTCCTTTGAACGCCTCCCATATTCTCTCCACTCTCAAGTTGATAGCTTCTTTTTATTATATTTGTTACATATATGTGTGTTTATGTACGTGTGTACATACACAAACATACACACATATGTCAATATTGTCCGTAGTTCTTTGTCTGTGGGTAGGATCCCACTAAATTTTCCCCTTCTATGTGAGCAGGAGTGTTGATATTGTTATTGTTTCTGTCTTGTTTATGCAGCCATTTCTAGGTGAGATTGTTTTACTGCAGGCTTCCTCATATTCCAGCTCTTCCACAGTTCCTCTTCTATGATGTTCCTCGAGTCATATGTAAGAGTAGTAGTGTTAGCTTTGAATTTTCAGATATATGGGTTTTATTTAGAATACACATAAACATCAATGCATCTCTCAATTCTTATCTCAGAAGCTTTTATTGGTAGAAGATGGCAGAGACCCACATTATATATTTTAAATACATAAACTTTTATTTGTCAATTATATCTCAATAAATCTTAAAAATTACTTTTTTAAATGATGAAAAGATTTACTCAAAGAATAACCAAGGAAGGATTGTTATTATTTTCTTTTTCTTTATAAGACTCCAATTTCTAATACACATATCCCTAAATTTTACTGAATGTAAGTCCCAGCAGTTACTGGAATATTCCTATCCATCACACTTCAAAGCTTTTAAAAATTAAATTAATCTAATTAATTTTTACAATTTCACACTTGTATAATGTATTATCTTACATTCATTCTCCATTAACCTCTATTATGTCCTCCCCACTCCTGATAATTCCCATCTTTTTTTCAACTAGTCCTCTCCCCATGTTCATGTCTGCCTGGGTGTCATTGAAGAAAATGAATATACCTCAACATCAACCACTTTTTGCCAAGTTTTCCTCATCTACAAGTAGAACCTCATGAACCCTTTCCCCATTTGTAATGAACTATTGATGGACCCAGTCTTTTTTAGTTCTTGTACAAATAGCCACAGCTGCTCTATGTTCATGATTCCAAAAGTCACATCATATCCAGAAAACAGCCTTGCACAGCACTCCTCTCAATCTTTATCTCTTACAATTTTTTTCTTGTATGGGAGAAAATATGTGTTCTGTTTAGGGATGCACACTCAACAGTCACGTATTCTCAACTGTTTGAGAAGTTATATTTTATGCATTAATCATTGCCCATTGCTAAGAAAAAAAAAGATACTCAGGCCAAGGCTGATATAAGATCTAATCTATAAATCTAAATGTAAGTTTTTAGAAGGTAGTTTGACATGTATATTTAGTAAAACAACAATAGTAGATCTGCTGCCAGGACCTTATCACTATGTACATTTAAGAAAAAATAAAAAGTAGGATCTTTCTGCCTGTAAAAGTAGATATGGAACAAACTGCCTTGACAGTTTGCCCTATAAGCAGACAATGCAGTAACAAGTTATTAGCAAGTTGCTTCTTACAGAAGAGTAATGTTGAGTATGATAATGGAGGAAGCAGAAAAAGAAAGAGAATAGGGGAAATGTAGTAAAAATAGATGAACAACTTCAAAGGGAAGGGAAGGGAAGAAATCCAGGGAACAATATAATTTCATGTGAAATTTCAGGCTCATCTTGAGATCTCTCACAAGGAGATCTGTTGCACAAATGACATGACTGATTTTTAAGAACAAGTGATCTGGGTATCATATACTAGTATCTATGCCATTGTTTATCTACTTTATTATGGGAAGAGTTAGAGTATAAATCTCAGGCCTTTACAACCAGTTGTAATTATTCCTGACTAAGAATTTTGTAGCTTGAAATCAGCTATAGTGGATATATTTATACCATAGAAAAATGGCCAGTTTTTATAAACCAGGATGTCAGAGAATTTTTAAGCAGTCCATTTACCAGCATACCAGTATTATAATGGGAGTAAGAGAGGATGGTGAGCTCCTTCTTGACTATCCTTTTTTTTCTTTTTTTATTATGAATAAAGTCATATTTTTTACCCATGTATCCCCTTGTTCAAGCTCACTTTCCCTTTTCACACTTCCCAGTCACTCTCTCTTCTCCCCATCTCCTTATCTCCTCCCCAGCAAGGGCAGGAGGTCCCAAGGTCCCAAGGTGGCTTAGTTCAGCACCACTCCAGGCAGGTCCCCTTTCCTCACCCCCACATCAAGACTGGGTCAAGTGTTCCTCTGTAGGAAATGGGCATCAAGGTGCTTGTCCAAGGTGTTTCAGATCCCAAGTGTTTAGTGGTTGTGGTTAGCAAGTTGGGCATGCTTTGCTTTTTTTTAAAAGTCCACTACTTATCTTTCTGGGTTTGTGATACCTCGCTCAGAAGGATATTCTCCAAATCCATCCATTTGCCTGAAAATTTTAGGATATCATTTTTTTCTTACTGCTGAATAGTACTCCATTGTGTAGATGTACCACAGTTTGTTAATCCATTGTTCTGTTGATGGGCATCTAGGTTGTTTCCAGGTTCCTGCTATTACAAATAACGCTGCTATGAACATAATTGAGCTAATGCATTTGGAGTATGAATGTGCATCTTTAGGGTATATGCCCAGTGGTGGTATTGCTGGATCCTTGGGGAGATTGATTCCCAGTTTTCTGAGAAACCATCATACTGTATTCCAGAGTGGCTGAACAAGCTTACACTCCCACCAACAATGGAGTAGTGTTCCCCTTGCTCCATATCCTCTCCAGCAAAGGCTGTCAAGTGTGTCTTTTATCTTAGCATATCTGACAGGTGTAAGCTGGTATCTCAAAGTTGTTTTGATTTGCATTTCCTGATAGCTAAAGATGTTGAACACTTTTTCAAGTGCCTTTCAGACATTTGTAATTCTTCTGCTGAGAATTTTCTTTTTATTTAAGAACCCCATTTTTAATTGGGTTATTTATGCTTTTGGGTTCTAGTTTCTTGAGTTCTCTATATATTTTAGAGATCAATCTTCTATCTCTTTTAGGGTTGGTAAAAATCTTTTCCCATTCTGTAGGCGGTTGTTTTGTCTTATTGACTATGTCCTTGGTCTTACAGAAGCTTCTCAGTTTCAGGAGGTCCCACTTATTGATTGTTGTTCTTAGTGTCTGTGCTTCTGGTGTTATATTTAAGAAGCAGTCACTAGTGCCAATGCACTGGAGGGTATTTACCACTTTGTTTTCTATCAATTTCAGTGTAGCTGGGTTTGAGGTTTTTGATCTACTTGGATTTGAGTTTTGTGCAAGGTTTTGATCTATTTGCATTTTTCTACATACTACCATCCAGTTATGCCAACACCATTTGTTGAAGATACTATTTTTCTTCCCTTGAATATTTTTGGCCTCTTTGTAAAAAATCAGGTGTTCATAGGTTTTTGGGTTACTGTCAGAATCTTCAATTTGATTCCATTGATCCACAAGTCTGTTTTTATGTCAGTACCAGGCTGTTTTTATTACTGTAGCTCTATAGTATAACTTGAAATCAGGGATGTTAATGCCTCCTAAGGTTCTTTGTTGAGCAAAATTGATTTGACAATCCCAGATTTCTTTTTATTGCAAATGCCTTCTGAACTATCTTAAAAGGCAGATACCCTTATAACAAAATACAGGTGAACAACAAGAAAGTATAACAAGTTCATTTTATAGCAGTTTACATAACATAGAACCATTTGGTTTGAAAACCTGAAAACCAAAACTGAACTACCTATTTTTATGCCTAATTTGATGAAGCATGGATAACTAACTGTCTAGAAATATAAACAGATCTAAAGGATAATATGACACCAATAGGCCAAGAGAGGAAACCAAGTATACTAGTCACTTGTCTCAGTTAACATGACAAAATACCCAACAAGAGCAATTTAAGCAAGAGTTTATTTGGGCTTACAGTTCCAGGGGATACAGTCTATCATGACAGTAAAGGCATAATGGAAGGAGCAGGAGGTATCTAGTCACATTACATCCACAGTTAGAAAGCAGACAATGATGAATGCTGATGTCCAATTACTCTTTATTCAGCACAGAATATAGCATGGGGCCACCTACATTTAGGCTGAATCTTTTTCTATCATTTAACCTAATCTAGACAATCCTCCATGTGCATACTGTGCTGGTCAGTTTTTATGTCAGCTTGATACAAGCTAGAGTCATTTTTGAAGAAGAAATATCAGTTGAAAAATGCCTTCCTTCCCCCTGCACCAAACTGGTACATTGTCTAGACTGATATTCCAGACTGCTTTTATTAAATATATATCACCACTCCACATGCTCAGAGGTTTTTCTTCAGTGTCTCTAGGGCCTGTCAAATAGGCAAGATCCATTATACTCAGCAAGGCCTATCTTTTCAGATTCTTCTGAAGCTCTGCAGGATTTTTCCTTCCAGATATTATATTAATAATAGACACTTATAAGGTGCTTTTGCCTTAAAAATTTTTTGATTCATTTGGGTCCTGTGGTAGTTTGAATGAGAAATTACACCTGTATGCCTGGGATTTGAACACTTTGTCTTCAGTTGGTAGTATAGTATAGGGAGGTTTAGAAAGCATGTTCTTGCTGCAGGAAGTATGTCAATGGAGTTTGAAGCTTTGAGCCACTGCCTGTTTGCTCACTCTGTTTCATGCTTGTGGTTGAGAACATGAGCTCTCAATTTCCCATCCCAGCTGTCATACCTGACGTTCATTGTCCCATTTCTCTGCTGTGATGGACTTGTATCCCTCTGCAACTATAAGCCAACTCTTTATTCTGTAAATTGTCTTAGTCATAGTGTTTTAACACAGCAACAGACAAGTAATCCAGCCCACAAGGTTAGTAAAAGCAGAACAAAAGTCTGATATCTCTGCTTTCATTTATTGTTTGTCTCTCTTACTTTGAGTCAACTCATGCCTGCCTATGCATATGTTTGTT
Organism: Sigmodon hispidus; assembly: GCA_004025045.1. Lineage (NCBI taxonomy): Eukaryota > Metazoa > Chordata > Mammalia > Rodentia > Cricetidae > Sigmodon > Sigmodon hispidus. The sequence goes on along the minus strand of PVIH01022422.1, from coordinate 4,670 downwards.
CATCACATAAGAAGTGCTTGTCTACTCGACCTGCCTCATTTCATTGTGAGGCTAAAAGTATAAAAGGACTCAAAATTCTAATTGAAAGTCACCTTAGATTAAAGGAACAATAGAGCCTCAGAGGTTTGACCCCTACCATAAACACTCTAAACTGAGGACAGTTATCTGTAATGGTGAGGTTATATCCTGGAACATCTTAAAAGAATGAGATTATCAAGCAGTAATAGTGGTAAGGGCTTTTTATAACCAACTTTTAGAGTCAGAACTCAAGATAATGATCAACCAGACCACATATTGAGTAGGACTTCGTAACTAGGTAACTCCTGTCTACCACCACAATTCTTCCTCAGTTTAAACATAGAGGTTACATCAGTACCCAAAACACAAACTTGGAGTTACAAGAACCCTATATCTGTTCTTATCAATGCACATGTTGATTAAATGATCTTTCTCTAATTATTAACACTCATTTCTGACATGCTGGTTTGGTGGCTGAGCTTAGCCTATTGGTGCTACTGGAGCATAAACTTTTGCCCTAAAACTCCAGTCACAATATTAATAGGCCTGTGTCTGGAATAAAGGTCTTATACATACAGATGAGATAATATTTGTGACCAGAGACAACCCTTTGGCTGGTGCTAATCACTGCTGGTAAAGTGTGCAAAGCTGGAGGAAACACAGCATCAGGGAAAGAAATGAAATGGCTCCAAGTACAAGGCCATTAGTACACAGGACACCAGTACCTGTCTCCTTTGCTGGTTGGTGTATGGGCCCACCCCATGTTACTGTTTCTCTGAGAGAATAATCAAAGTTTGATGTGGAACAGGGTTACATCTCCATTCCTGAGTCTCCAAGCTACCCTGTTGAGTAGAAAAATTGGATCCACTCTGCCTTACCCAACTCCTACTGCTCCTAAGAGACGCCAATTCATAGGCTCGGTAGGGTCTTTTTTCAAAAACATATGCAGTTCTATCTGTTGTACACATTCACGACAGATGTCTGACTAGGGAGGCTTCACAATGACAGTACTTTGTCCATTAATAAAGATGACAAATAGAAATCAAGACATTTTTCCCTCCATGGAGAAAGGAACAAAAAGCAGCATCCAACTGTTGCAGCCATTGACTTAAAGGTTGATGACTAGATCCATTTCCATGGAAACAACAGAACAGGAAAAAGAAAGACTTTTTAGAATAATAAAGGGTTTTGTGCGGTGAGTTGCTTTTTAAAAAGAAAGCCAGCAAGGTACTTCCATTCTCTCAGCCTTGACCCACACACACACTGATCTCACAGAAGCCAGTAGGCTGTAAAACAGAGTGGCAAGACGGTACCTCCCTACCCACCAGGCCTCCGCATCAGCCAAACCAGTGTCATCTTGAAGACAGAGAGAGAGAGAGAAGCTCAGAAGAAAACAAAATCAGGCATCAATAAAGAGACAGAAGCTTATGAAAAGCTTCTAGCTGCTTTTTATATATCCTTTTGATTTGAAAATAAATTATATGTGTGGAAAAATAGTGTTTTGAAGAAAATCTGTATCTTTCCATAGAAACATCTTGAAACTATAGTAAAGCATCCTATGTTAAAGGGGCTATGACTGTACTAGCCTACCAACCTCCCTCTCTCCTAGACACTTTGGAGAGTGATAGTCAGAGTAACTGGCTTTGGGGGCATGGAGGCTCCATTTTACATCTTGGCCTCACTGCAGAGTCCCAAGTATCTGTGGGTGCTATGACACTGGTTCTACCCTAGGTACAAGAAGGAGCTCAGCCTCCTCAGCAGTGCAGGACACGCTTGATTGGCTTCTTGCAAATCACATTGAAAACAGCCATTTTAAGAAAAGTGAAGAACCCAACAGCCCACGCACAATTGCCAAGGAATGAAAAAGTAGGGAGCTGAAGCAAAAAAGCACGAAGACAAGTGATGAGTGGGGTTCTCTGTTTTCAGAAAGTTTAGTTTGCCTTGATAACTATATCTCACAGTTGCTATAGTGATGACTATGGTTGCTAGGGAAACCTGATTTTACAAGCAGAGCCAATTTTTTAAAAAGAAAAAGAGGAGGAAATAAAATTCAGAGACAAAGCTCTCAGGGGTTCTTAAGTTTGGGCTTTTAAGTTCGTTCAACAGTAGCATCTTCTGGAAATAGCCTCTGAAGTGAGGGTGTGGGTAGGACTTAGTTGCAAATAAAACTTTCCCAAGAGAAGGTCAAAAGAGAGTGGCAGAAGAAAACATGTAAAGCTGTGACTTGGGGTGACACTCCAGCATTAGCTACTCATACAAGGAGCTACAAAGCAAGAAGTAGTCTTAAAAGTCTGGAATATATGGGAACCAGCACAACTGGAGTTTTCTCATTTTTCACCTGTCCATCTTTGCTGGAGGTCAAAGTCTTCAGGCAAAGCCATAGAAGGCAGGGGTAGAAACTCAGTACCAGGTAAGCAGGTCTAAGAGACATCGGGAATGCACTAACAGGATCCCTCACACTGAGGAAGTTGGGCTTTTTAGATACTGCCAACTCATGTAGTATGCAACAGGAAAACAAACCCTTGTCTCTTCCCACTTGCAACACTCTTCCCTTTGAAACTGACCACCTTCCTAAAAGTCTTCTTCAGGTAGCAAGGGCTGAGACCAAGATACAGAAGCATGTCCCTCAGAAGAAAAATATGAGAACCAAAGACTTCAGCAATCAAAACTTGACTGTAAAGATGGCACAAGAGTTAAGACCACTGACTGGTCTTCCAAGGATCTGTGTTTCATTCCCATCACGCACTCACTCACGTGACAACTCAACCATCTGAAACTACAGTTCCTGGGGATTTTTAAAGCTTTATTTATTTAAAAGGCTTTTTTTAAATTTTACGTACCAACCACAGTTCCTCTTCCCTCCTCTTCTCCTACTAGCCCACAGCTTCTCCTCACCCTACCCCTCATCCACTTCTCAGAGAGTGTAAGAACTCCCACAGGGAGTCAAAATAGTCTGCATATCAAGTTGAGGCAGGACTAAACCCATTCACCATATGAAGGCTGAGCAAGGTATCTCTCTATAGGGAATGGGCTCCAAAAAGCCAGTTCATGCACTAGAGATAAATCCTGGTCCCACTGCCAGAGGCCCCACAATCTGCCCAAGCCACACACTGTCATTCACAATAAGAGTGCCGAGTTCAGTCCCATGCAGGTTTACAACTGTCAGTCCAGAGACCATGAACTCCCAGTAGCTCAATTGTCTCTGTGGGTTTCCCTATCATGATCCTGACACCTTTGCTTATATAACTCCTCTTCATTCTCTTTGACTGGACTGGGAGTTTGGGCCAGAATTCTGCACCTTTTTCAAGATTGTGTCACTTAACTTTGTATCATTTGTTCATTGTATTTAATTCTTACAAGTGGATGGCACAATGACAAATTCAGTGGAATTTTAGGAGACCAAATGAAGATGGATACTGGTTCCAAATAGTATCATTGTATGGAAAGCTGAAGATCCAAGACATTCATGCTAAAAATTTGCCCTCATTCAATGAAATAAGAATGCTTTGGTTTAAGGTCAACTAATGAGTAAATACATCTCATGTTTATCCTTCTAAGTTTGTGACACCTTGATCAGGAAGATATTCTCCAAATCCATTCATTTGTCTGCAAATTTTAGTATGCAATATTTTGTTACTGCTGCATAGTACTCCATTGTGTAGATGTACCACAGTTTGTTAAGCCATTCCTCGGTTGAGGGGCATCTAGGTTATTTCCAAGTTCTTGTTATCATGAATAATGCTGCTATGAACATAGCTGAGCTAATGTTTTGGGGGTGTGAATGTGCGCCTTTGGGGTATATGCCCAAAGTGATATTGCTGGATCCTTGGGAAGATTTATTCCCAGTTTTCTGAGAATGCCAAACTGCAATCCACAGTGGCTGGACAAGTTTACACTTCCACCAACAATGGAGGAGTGTTCCCCTCTCCACATCCTCTCCAGCATAGGCTGTCATGTATGTTTTTAATCTTAGACCTTCTGACAGATATAAGGTGGTATCTCCAAGATATTTTGATTTGCATTTCTCTTATGGCTAAAGATGTTGAGCATTTTTTCAAGTGCCTTTTAGCCAATTGTAATTCTTCTGCTAAGAATTCCCTTTTTTGTTCTGAAACCCATTTTTAGGTCTGCAGAGCATGTCTCCACACACTCCATAGCAGACATAGGTAAACTTTCGCTGTCAGGGTCCCCCCAGCTGCTGCGAGAACAAAGGGAACTTGCTCAGCCACCCCGCCTCCAACTGCTCCAACAGAGAAGGACTGAGGACTCTAAAAGCCAGACTTAGACTCTGCCCAAAGGTGAGGTGAGGTCAGCAGGTCCCAGCGCCTGAATCCCTGCCAGGGAAAATTGTGTTCCGGTCGGGTTTGGCGGTTTCCCAGAAAATTGAGAATCAATCTCCCCAAGGACCCAGCAATACCACTTCTGGGTGTATACCCTAAAGATGCACAGTCATACTCCAAAGGTATTAGCTAAACTATGTTCATAGCAGCATTATTTGTAATAGCAAGAACCTGGAAACAACCTAGATGTCCCTCAACTGAAGAATGGATTAACAAACTGTGGTACATCTACACAATGGAATACTACTCAGCAGTAAGAAAAAATGATATCCTAAAATTCACAGGCAAATGGATGGATTTGGAGAATATCCT
>PVIH01022421.1:0-27170 GCA_004025045.1 Sigmodon hispidus | reverse complement strand
CTAGGATCCTCAGTGAGGGGCTGGGGGCGTGGCTCAGGGTGGAGCCTGCCTAGGATCCTCAGTGAGGGGCTGGGGGCATGGCTCAGGGTGGAGCCCTGCCTAGGATCCTCAGTGAGGGGCTGGGGGCGTGGCTCAGGGTGGAGCCTGCCTAGGATCCTCTAGTGAGGGGCTGGGGGCGTGGCTCAGGGTGGAGCCTAGGATCCCCAGTGAGGGGCTGGGGGCGTGGCTTAGTGATATGGTGCTTAATATGGTTTGTGTTTCCATTGTCAACTCTAGTCAAAGCAAGATGCTCGGAGAAATATTAATACTAAAATGTAATCTCCCCTTTTTTCTTTTTTGACAGGGCTGTTGTGGAGAAATACCTGCTTGAAAAGTCTCGCCTGGTGTCCCGGGAGAAGGATGAGCGGTGGGGCATGGTCCTTTGCTTGTTTGTGTGTCTGGGTGTTTTGCCTGCATGTTAGTAATTGCACTACCTGGTGCCTGGATCCCAGGAAGATAGAAGAGGGTGCCAGGAGCCCCGGAACTGAAGTTAGGGGGACTGGTAGCCAGCGTGTAGAATCTGGGAGCTGCTGTGGGTCCCTTTCAGGCTGTAGGATTTGGCTGAACACAGCCCTGCTCAAGCTTTGGGCCTCGCAGAAGTGAAGTAAGTGTCCTATTGCCCAGAGGCCCCTTCCAGAGGGAAGCCATAGTTAGATTCTGAAAGCTCTGGGCCTTCCACTCCACATGCTTGCCGCCAGGGCATCTAGCCTTGTGCCCACACTGCCCACACTGAAGGTTGCATGCCCAGGCTATTCAGAATCAGCCTGAAATGTGTCGGAATAACACCTCCAAACTGGCACAGCTGCACATTCTGTGAGCCAGCACTTAGCCACTGAGACGGGAGAATTTTAGGTTCCAGGCCAATAGGGATTTTAAGGTAAGGCCATCTCAGATTAACAAATCTGTGCTTAACACGTGGATGGCACTTGCGTCCCCTGCTCCTGCTCCACTCACTCATGTGAAGAGTACCCTCTGTTTTTCCAACAATACTTAAGATTTTTATTTATTTATTAAGCCAGGATCTCTCCTTAGCCCTGGCTGTCTTGGAATTCACTCTGTAGACCAGGCTGGCCTCAAATTCAGAGATCTGCCTGCCTCTGCCTCCTGAGTGCTGGGGTTAAAGGTGTGTGTCACCACGTCAGCCAAGACTTTTTTTAAACCTTATAGTTTATTTCAGTGTGTGTGTGTGGGGGGGTGTGCATGTGTGTACATGTACATGTGTGGTCAAAGGACAACTGGAGAGTCAGTTTCCTGTACAAGTGTGTCCTGAGGACTGACCTCTGGTCCCCTGGCTCAGCAGCAGGCACCTTGCCCAGCTGACATCCCACCCACTCACCCTGTGCTGTGCTGTGGGCTGGCCTGGCCAGCTGCTGACTTCCCGTGCTGGTCCCCACAGGAATTACCATGTGTTTTATTATCTGCTGCTGGGTGTCAGTGAGGAAGAGCGCCAGGAATTCCAGCTGAAGCAGCCTCAAGACTATTTCTACCTCAACCAGGTACCTAGCAGCAGCCACGGCGCCACCTCTGTCTCCAGGGCTGTCTGCCACAGGGAGGTCAGAGACTGCTAGCCTGACCCTTCTGGGCCCATGGCCCAGCCCTGAGCACACACACAAAGGCCGCCATTCATTCCCAGCCCTGGCCCTCATTCTGTCCAGCCTGAATCGCCTTGCTCACTGCCCTCCAGGCCGGAAGTGCCTCAATGCCCACGCCTTTGGTTCTTTGTTTTTCCAGCATAACTTGAATATTGAAGATGGAGAAGACCTCAAACATGACTTTGAAAGGCTCCAGCAGGCCATGGAGATGGTGGGCTTCCTGCCCGCTACTAAGAAGCAGTAAGTGGGCTCCTGCGCCACTAGCTGATGACCAGTTCCTCTTGAGGTGTGACTTGTAGCCCATAGAGAGTAGGTGGGACTCCACACAGAGCACAGGAGGGCTCTAGCCAGGGGCTGGCAGGCAGGCAGGCAGGCAGTGCAAACCAGCTGAAGTTGGGCATGATGGTGCATACCTGTCATCCCCCCACACACTGGAGAGACTGAGGCAGGAGGGGAATGTCTGAGGTCACCCTTTGCTGCATAGTGAGACCTTATCTCAAAGAAACAACTACCACACAGCAGAAAGATGATTGAAAGTTCAAAGCCAGCCTGATCTCTGTAAACAAGACACTATTTATTTTCAAAAAACAAGCCAAAAAAGTAAGTTTGTGTGGTGGTGTATCCTCAGTGCTTGGCTAGCCTGGGCTACATAGCTTGAACCCATCTCTACAATCAGCAGGGCTGGAGCTCGAGCAGTCGGTAGCAAGTGTGAACCCTGGGTGCTGTCGGCGGCACCACCTGCGCTGTGTTGTGTTGTGATGTGTAACCGGATCAGCACTCGGGAATGGGGCTGTCTGGGCTGGGGGTGAGGGTTGGTGGATGAGGTGGGTCACACCTTCAGCCTGGCCACATGGGACACTGCTGCAGAAACCAGCGTGGGATGCCGGCCACCTAACCTCTCTCTGCCCCAGGATCTTCTCTGTCCTCTCGGCCATCCTGTACCTGGGCAACGTCACCTACAAAAAGCGAGCCACTGGCCGGGACGAGGGCCTGGAAGTCGGACCCCCTGAGGTGCTGGACACTCTGTCTGAGCTCCTGAAGGTACCTCCTGCCCCACATCCTTCCTGCACTTGATTCCTGCTCCCTGGCACAGGAGTCCACTCTCATTCCAGGGACAAGGGAGGAAGCTGACTGATGTCTGTTGCCTGCTTCCTCCCCTCGTCACCTCTGAGATGCCCCTCCTTGCTGCACAAACTGGCTAAGGTGTTCTGTTCTTTGCCTGTAGCCACAGCCTCCACGGTCTCCTTCACACAGGCACATACATATACTTCAATTTAAACAAGTGAAACCGTGGCTTCCTGGGCTGGTGTCTCTGTGGCAGAGGCTTGTCTAGTGTGCACAAAGCTGTGTCCCAGCCCAGCCACACATGAACCACACATGATGTTCTGGCATCAGTTTGTCATTCCAGTTCTTGGGAGGTAAAGGCATGAAGATAAGCTGTTCAGGGCCAGCCTGGGATATGAGAAACCCTGTGTCCAGAAACATGAATTGGGAGCTGAAAGATGCTCGCAAGTTAAGACTGACTGTTCTTCCAAAGGACATAGGATTGAGTCTCAGCAACCACAAGGCAGCTGTTGACCCTCTGTAGCAACCTCACTAGTGGCCTCAGCTGTCAGACATGCACGTGGTGCACAGGCAGATTCAGACAAAACGTTATATGCGTAACTGGGGGGTGTTTTTGAGACAAGGTTTTTCTTTGTAGCCTCAGTTGTCCTGGAACTTGCTTTGTAGACCAGGCTGGCCTCAAACCTAAATTATTTTTTAACAATTAAATTTACAACATAGAGATTGCAGCTAGCTGTGGTGACACAGGCCTGTCAAACTGGCCTCTCAAGACAAGGCTCAAGACCTACCTGAGCATCTTAGCGAGACCCCCCCCCAACTGAAAAAAGCACATGATAGGGCTGGGGATGCTGCCTGTGACAGTTGCCCTCCTGGCATACATGGGACCCTAGGCCCCTCCCCTGTGCAATGCACAGACACAGCCTGGTGATGGTTTGAGTTGAGAAGTCAAGTTCTCACACTGGGAAGGTTCGCTGTGGGCCCCTAGGTGCTGGAGGTGCAGATGCTGCCCCCCCACCTCCTGCCCGGAGCCCTCGGGCAGAGCTTGAGCACCCAGAGGGATGGGGCTGAGGCCTGGAGATGGCCACATGAATCTAAACCTGTCCTGCTGAGCCAGACCTCCAGCTTACCTTTCCGCTTTATTTGTTTTTAAGATAGAGGCTCACTCTGCCTGGTCTAGGTATGCCTGCCTCAGGCTCCTGAGGGCAGGGATTAAAGGCATTCGCTACCACAACACCTGGCCTTGGAGTTTTTGCTTTCAAGTTTTACTTTTTTAGTTTTTATTTTATTTACCTGTGTATTTTTGAGGCAGAGTCTCACTATGTAGTTCTGGCTGGCCAGGAGCTCACTATGTAGACCAGGCTGCCCTTGAATGTTTAGAAATCCACCTGCCTCTGCTCTCCCGTCTGGACCTAAGAGTAAACTGGTGCATTTGGTTATTTGATTTTGTTTCCTCGGATCTTTTATCTATGTGTGTACACGTTTGTATGTGCTTACACTTGCGGTGCCTGTGCGTCCAGAAGAGGGCACCAGGTGTAGAGGCCCTTCCAGCCCTTCCCCTGACTCTGCAGGGCTGGTCTCCATGGTGCAGGAGCCCCGACAAGTGCCTCACCTCCTGCCTTTCTTTCGCCCTGGCCATAGGTGAAGCGGGAGACCCTGGTGGAGGTCCTGACCAAGAGAAAAACAGTGACAGTCAATGACAAGCTTATCCTGCCTTACAGCCTTAGTGAGGTGAGTGTGTCCACGGTGGGACAACAGCCCTGCAGAACCAGGGGACCTTAGCTGTGGCCAGACCTACTTCCTGTAGCTCTGCTTCTCATGAGCTCTGTCTCAGATGCTGAGCTGCCGCTGAGCCACACAGCACAGAGCCTCCTGGAGAAAATGTCTTCCTTTGCACACACACGTGCTGGAGAGCTTTACGTATGAGCTGGGTACAGCGTGAGGTTAGCAGTGATGCCCCTCAGAACAGAATAGAAATAACAACGGTTCACTTAGCAGTCTTGTAGGCATGGCCTCATGGCTCAAAATCTAACCCTAACCCTAACCCTTTTTACTTGAAGGGAGTCTTCCCAAGCTCTGTCAGCTACCAGAATCTACTCTTTTTATTTTCTTATTGGCTAGAGACAATTTTACTCCATATTCCAGGAGGCCCTTAAATTTGGGACACCCCAGTAGTTTCTGGGATGATGGGTGTGTGCCACTGTGCCCTGCTGTCCAGGCTGCCGCTCGGTAGAATTGCTCTTGTTGAACATAAATACTGCAGGTCAGGGCACTGGTAAATGACTGACTGACTCACAGGCAGGTAGCATGTAACACCAGGATCCACTGGATAACCACTGACCTCATCTGAGGTGCAACCATCTCAAGATGTATCAAGGCTGTATCACAAATGCTTAGAGTTTTTTTTTTTTTTCAGTTTTGAGATGTTAATTTTTAGACTTTTCCAACTATAGATAGTTCTAGATATCTGAGAAGTATGAGTTCTGCATGGCTCAGCCAGAACTGGAGCCTGAGGCATTCCCCTCTGTGGTTCCAAACGTTCAGTGGCCATTCAAGTCCAGCATGATTTGGAACACTGGCCTCCCCAGTTGGTGTTGCAAATCGAGTTTTATTGACATAGCCGTGCCCATTCATTTCTATCCTGTTTAGTGCTGGTTATAGCTGCAGTTGTAATGCTCAGTAGCTGCAGTAGAGCCTCCCAGGCTCCCAGGGCTGAGAATAGTAACCCCTGCCTTGTTCTGGAGCACGGTGACTGGCCTCTGTGCTCCAGGCTCGTAGGTCTCTGTGCCGTCCTCTCAGCTTGCTGTCCTCTTCTTGGCACAGTTTCCTTAGCTCTTGCCATCCCAAGAGCAGTGTGACTTGCAAGTTGAATTTGGATGCACCAGTAAAGGACCTGATAACAGGGTGTGGGACGCTCCATAAACAGCATGAGCTTTTGTGGGCCAGAGTATCCCTGACATGATATCTCCGCACTGAACTTACACTCTAGGTGGCTCAGGTGTCCCTCAGAGAGGCTGTGCGAGTGAGCATCTCAGCATTCTGTGTGGTAACATTGCCATGACAGCCAGGAAAATCAACACCAGAGGGATATGTCCAGCAGCTGAAGGCAGCTGGCCACATCCATTGGGAGGAGGGTAGCAGTGTGCTGACAGTAGCTTCCTTGGCTCTTCCATGGCTGTGTGAGTGGTGGCATGGCTCGTCTCACACACAGCTCAGCTGGATGCCATGCCGCACATACATACATACCACACATACATGCTAGGTGCTAGAGCCCTCAGGCTCTGAGCCTAAGCAACAGGCGTGACCCAGCAGCCAGAGTAGGAACAGGCAGACCTCAACATGAAGAAGGTGAAGACCTTGGTTGAGGGTTGGGGGATGGTACAGTCATAAAATGCCTGCACACATGTGGGACCTAGATTCAGATCCTTATAAGACCTGAAAAAAGCCAGCCGTGGTGACATCCATCTGCAACCCCAGACCCAGGGGAGAGAGGGGCAGGAGGGTCAGTTGTTTAATGTTATCCTTGGTTACATGACAAGTTCGAGGCCAGCCTGGGATAATGAGACTTTGTCTATGAAACTAAGACAAAATTAGAGTGCTTCCCTGAATCTCAATACCATGACTTGCACCTGGCTCGGTTGCCCAATCCCAGATGAGACACTCATCTACCCACAGGCCATAACTGCCCGAGACTCCATGGCCAAGTCCCTGTACAGTGCCCTGTTTGACTGGATTGTGCTGAGGATCAACCACGCCCTCCTCAACAAGAAGGACATGGAGGAGGCTGTTTCTGTGAGTGCACAGGCCCTGCGCTGGCCAAGGTCAGGCCCCATCCTTGGGACAAACCATGGAGGCTAGGAACCTGTGGAGTGTCTGCATGAGAGTGCAGAACAACATGGGGTGGTGGGCTAGCCTTTGCCTCAGCCCTGCCCAGTGTGCAGACACCAGAGCCTAGGTTCCACCCTAGCTCTTACCGCACATGTGGAGTCCTGGTTCTGTCAATAAGTAGTAATGATCCCATTTGCAAAAGCATGGTTGCCAATGGTGACAGCAGAGTCCCGCTGACATTCGGACCACACATTCCCACACATGCAGCAAGTTCAGCTTCCCTAGGAAGCCCTAACTCTAACAACACCTTGTCTCCGCAGTGCTTGTCCATCGGTGTCCTAGACATCTTCGGATTTGAGGACTTTGAACAGAACAGCTTTGAGCAGTTCTGCATCAACTATGCCAATGAGCAGCTGCAGTATTACTTCACCCAGCACATCTTCAAGCTGGAGCAGGTGAGAGTCAGGCGCCTGCTCCTCAGCCCCAGCCGAGCACCTGAAGACAGTGCCAGCAGGGGCCACAGGCTCCCCGTCTCCATTGCTCTGTGCCTGTCCCCAGGGGCACGCTCAACCCTTGCACATGTTAGATACCACTGCAGCAAATTGGTGATGTGCACATTCTGTCCTACCATCTGTGGCCTCTGAAAGTGTCCAGAGCATGTCCCCTGTGTCTTTTCCTTTTACCATGGCAGCCTTTCTGAGGAGGCAGGACCCATAGGTGTGGAGAGGCAGCCACATGACATTCTACGGCCCTATCTGAGTTGTGGGACACTGTCCCTAACCCCCACACTCTCACAGGCCCTGCAGACCTACTTCCTGCTTCCTGTCTCTGTTACCTTGGTGACACTCCAGCCTTAGTCAGTGGAGTCATTCAGTGTTTGCCTTTCAACTGCTGAATTGTTTATCTCAGGAGAATGGCTTCATTCTGACCCTGTCAAGAGTTGGAATTGCATTTTTGTTTAAGGCTGAATAATATTCTATCTCATGGCCAGATAGTGTTGAATTTAGCCAGTCACGCTAGACTAGATCCCCATGGCTCTCTAGGCTGTCCACAGTTTACAGGGTACCATCTCTTTGTTGCCTGTGCAGCCTGAGGGGGTCAGTGGGACTAATTCCTATGGGTGACCAGCTGGGGAAGTCGTGCAGGGCTTGTAAATCCTGTAGATTCATGAGAGCTGGGGGCGTGGCTCAGGGTGGAGCCTGCCTAGGATCCTCCAGTGAGGGGCTGGGGGCGTGGCTCAGGGTGGAGCCTAGGATCCTCCAGTGAGGGGCTGGGGGCGTGGCTCGGGGTGGAGCCTAGGATCCTCAGTGAGGGGGCTGGGGGCGTGGCTCAGGGTGGAGCCTAGGATCCTCCAGTGAGGGGCTGGGGGCGTGGCTCAGGTGGCACCCCTGCTGAGCTTATGCAGTGCCCTTAGTGTGTGCAGGAAGCTCCCATTCTGAGTACAAGGCGATAATGTCCTTAACCTTTCTCACCCTACAGGAAGAGTACCAGGGCGAGGGCATCACATGGCACAACATTGACTACACCGACAATGTGGGCTGTATTCACCTCATCAGCAAGAAGCCCACAGGCCTCTTCTACCTCCTAGATGAGGAGAGCAAGTGAGTGACCCTGCCCTGGCTGTTCAGCCAGTGCCAATGGGAGGACCAAACCAGGTTCCCTGAACTGCTCAGCTTCTCACGTGCATTTGCCCCAGTCATGGGCCTCACTCTTGTCTAGTGCTTGTACACCATGCTCTGAAAACAGCAGTCATGTGGCTGACCTATGCTGGCTGAACACATCTTCACTGGAAGACTCGTAGGTCCCAGGAGCAGGGCTGGAGCTGTGCGAAACCAGCAGTGTGTGCTTTATTGGGAAGCTCAAAAGGGTTCTGTTGCCCAGCTGCCCTTGCAGAAGTCAGATGACTTTGGGTTAGTTTCTGTGGCTGTGCTGACAAGTTTCTCTCCTCTTGGTCCTAGAGAATACATGCCCCCAAATCAAGACACTGTCAGAATCTTAGAGTCCCAACTTATGACAGGTTCCCCTGGAAACCCCAGAAGAGGCCAAAGGAGCCTTCCGTGAGCATGGTGCTGTCCTGTGGTGAAGCTGGGGTTCTGTTGGTGAGCTCTGGCCTAGCGTGTGCCCAAAGCCTTGGGTTCCATTTCCAGACCACGTAACATTCCTGTTATCCTAGTACTTGGGAGATGGAGGCAGGCGGATTAGGAGTCTCAGGTCATGCTTAGGAGAAGGGATAGGGGCTTAGGATCCCCTGAAGCTCTTCACTCCCAGCACCCTACTTCAGGCTTAATCCCCACCCTGTGGAGCAGAGCCCTGTGGAGGAGAAAAGGGCCTGGCGAGCATCAGGACAGGAGCCATTGGAGCAGCCAGGCTTTGTCTGCAGCCCCCCCAGGAAAACAGCAGGGGTGGGGAACAGGGCCGCAGCCTCCTGCTGTGAGCAGTGTTGCTGGGTGGTGGGTGTGCACTGTGCATGCAGAAGTCAGAAGTCAGCTGTGCTGAGTCCTTTCTCTCCTTGAGTCAGGTGGTTCCTAGGGGTGAAACCCATCATTGGGCTTGGCCACAAGCACCCTCACCTGCTGAGCTGTCTTGCTGGCCTTGACTTGAGTTTCCCCGAAACAGCCATGTTAATATTTATCACTGAAACGTTTTTGTGTGTGTGCCCAAAGCAATGAGATCTAAGTCCTGAGTGGTTGTGTATCCCCTGCCAGATAGACTTCCTCCCCCACCAAGCTGTGGAGTCCCAGGGCTGGGTATCTGGCACATACCTGGCATTGCCTGTGTTTTTATGGATGTTGGGACCAGCAGCAAAGGCCAAACTCCGGGGAGGCATTTCCCTCCCAAGTGGCAAAAATAGTCAGGTACAAGGAGGAGCTTCTTACTTCTCCATCTCCTCCTCCCAGACAGAACAGAGCCTGGCTTCATTTGTGAGGCCATGCGCACTCTCAGCTCCAGGGCATCCATGCAGGTACACATGGATCCAAAGCTAGAGGCAGCTCCAGTGTGGGATCTAAGAGCTTTCCAGGTCCATGCCTAGGAGATGATAGAAAACAGCCTTGTGGGCTGCATGAGAATTGTGCCCCCAAGCCCTGCTGTGTGTCGGTCCTGTGGTCCCACACGTGGGTGGTCAGGATATGGTGAGAAGCTGACAAGTGGACTAGCCAGGTAGCTCGGTCAGTTAAAGATGGCCGCCAGCAGACTGAAGACCCGAATTCAGTCTCCAGGTTCAAGTGGTGGACAAGGAGAACCAACCCTTGAAGGCTGTCTGATCTGCACACATGCACGCACACACAGCACCATGCCAGTCAGGAAATCACTAAAGGGTGTGGGTCCTCACTCTGCCCTCCGCATCCCTCCTGTCCACACTACCTGGCGTCATCCCCCTCAGAGCAGCTCGGTGCCTTCCCCTCTGCACTCAGTGTGGCTTCTTGGCTGAGCGTGTCCGTCTGTCTGCAGCTTCCCGCATGCCACAAGTCACACCCTGCTGGCCAAGTTCAAGCAGCAGCACGAGGACAACAAGTACTTCCTTGGCACACCAGTTCTGGAGCCTGCCTTCATCATCCAGCACTTCGCGGGCAGAGTCAAGTATCAGATCAAGGTAGGTGCAGCCTGCACCCACTCTGTGCTCTTGGACCCTTGGACATCATATTCTGGGGCTTGTCTGGGTTCACCCAAACCTCAGTGCCCGTCAGGCTGGGCTTGCAGGGTGTTGTCACCTTTCTCTTGGGCTCTGAGGGGTGCCCAACCATCCCCCCGCCCCCACCAGGACTTCCGCGAGAAGAACATGGACTACATGCGGCCGGACATCGTGGCACTGCTTCGGGGCAGTGACAGCTCTTACGTGCGCCAGCTCATCGGTATGGACCCAGTGGCTGTGTTCCGCTGGGCTGTGCTGCGGGCTGCCATCAGGGCCATGGCTGTGCTGCGGGAGGCCGGGCGCCTGCGTGCAGAAAGAGCTGAGAAGGCAGCAGGTAGGGGTTGAAGGGCTGCTCTCCCTGGTGCCTCCCTGGGAGCCGTCAACATGCTTGACGGCCCACTCTAAGTCTGGGAGGGAGGGTCAGAAAGTCATGCCCTCGGGTCCAGACTTGAGAAAGTTAACCGATCTGTCTTCAGGACTGGCTGGCCTAGAATCCTCCGGTCAGGGGCTGGGACATGGTTTGGGTAGAGTGCTTACTTAGCATGTACAGGGTCTTGGATTCAGTTCTCCTTTTCTCAAAAGAAAAAAGAACTGGCTGTTTACTCCCCAGAAGTAACAGCCTTTGCGCTGTGCGGGACCCTGTTAGTCAGTGTGCACTTTGTGTCTCCAGCAGGAGTAAGTAGCCCTGGTACGCGAAGTCACTCGGAAGAGCTACCACGAGGAGCCAACACCCCTTCAGAAAAACTGTACCGGTGAGCGAGACTTCAGTTTGTCACTGTTTCCTGACCACCAGGATCCTCATGGCCCTGAGTAAGCTCTCAGGCAGCTGGATGGACTCTCAAAGACCCAGGACAGAAAGACCCTTCTGTCCCCAGAAGGCAGGTTGTAGGCCAGCATCTGTTCTGGGAAGAAAGGCAGGTCAGCACAGAGGATGCTTTTTAGCGCCCTGACCTGGGGGCTGGGGGACTAGGGGCCTGTGCAGATGCAGAGAGACCCAGTGCTGAGAGTCTCCCGGTCTGAGGGCATGGTTTTGTTGTAGAATGCTGGGCTCCTGAGCCTGAGGGAGACTGCCATCTGACCTTAGGGCAGACATGGTTCTTCTCTCATCCCACAGTACCCTCTGCTGAGTAGGAGGAGTTTGTGAGCCTGGACAGAGAGAGGCCTAAGCCCCTCTCCTTGGTTTCAGGAGGGTATAAAGGTGCATGTGAGCAGTGCCTGCAGCTACTGGGAGACTGAGACAGAAGGATTCCAAGACCAAGGGTAACCTGGGCTGTAGAGCAAGCCCTTGGTGACCATAAAAGGGTTGGGGTACATCTCTGTGTTGTGGCACTTGCTTAGCACAAATGAGGTCTGGGTTCACTTTTCTGCCCAGACCAAAAAGTGGGGGCACCTGGGATGTGGCAGGTTAGCCATGCTTGACAGTGCTCCAGAAGAAGTTTAATGTCAGGAAAGTGATGTCCCAGGAGACTGAGAGCCAGGCAGGCCTTGTGGGGACGGCACTGTGGAGACAGGCATCGCGTACACTTTTGTCAGCCTAGCTGTACAATAGTAGCCTGAGGAGGAGGGCTGTGACTTAGTCTAGCCTGGGCTGCATAGCACAGCCCTAAACCAAATCAGGGGTTAGCGTTTGTCCAGAGGGACCGAGTAAAGGAGATGTGTCCCCCCCCCCCCAATGGCTGTTTCTCTCCCTGTGAGGGGCCCACATCTATCAAGCTGTGTCAGGGCTGCGTGTCCGCTGGGTTCACTGAGCTTCTCCCTTGCAGCTGTGCAGGGCTAGATTTCTCCTTTGACCGCTCTGAGGAGTTGGATGTTCACGCTTTTGAGGACATCATGGCTTTCTATGAGAGCAGGAAGTAAGTAGCTGCCAGGGAGGCACAGGCCAGGGCCACTGTCTGGGAGCTCAGAGCAGTGTCCTTCCTGCGGATACTTGGCCACATTTGGCCAGGTCAGGGCCCATGCAGGGTTGACAAGCCACTTCTCTGAGCACTCTAGATAGGAAGGCCGTGTAGGAAGTAAAGGGACCTTTAACCCTGTGTCACTGTGTCGTTTTTTGCTCTTGTGCCTCCCTGGAGAGCGAGGGAGCGGAGGTAAGTGTGGCATCTATCTGGGCACGAGGCATGGTGCATGTATCACAGTATGGGGCTGCACACAGGGGCTCCTCCAGGCCAACCTTCAGAGCCTAAACATGCCTTTAGAGCAACTGAACTGAGGCCTGGGAAATGGCCTGCTGGGTGACGGTGTCACCAGATCTGCCCACATTGATTGGTTTGAATCCTAGAATTCACATGGTGGAAAGAACCAGCTTCTGCAAGTCATCCTCTGACACTCACACACACACACACACACACACACACACACACACACACACACACACACACCTTCATACAGAGAGACACACACATGCACTGTCAGGTAGACAGACGCATATGCACCCTCAGACAGACAGACAGATACACATACACACAAATACATAATTAAACGCTGAATAACAAGTAAGAGCCAGGGCAAGATTTTGTGGCAGAGCAGATGCCCAGGTAGCATGGGACATTGGACTGTCCAGCAAATATATGGGCTGCAGAAGTGCTTCATTGTTCTCAGAGGGGCTCACTGCCAGCACGCCTGTAGGCGCCTTCAGACAGACACACAGACAGACACACACACCCTCAGACAGCTCACAACCACCTGTAATTCCAGCATCAAGTAGTCTGATGCCCTCTTCTGGCTTTTGTGGGCACTGCACTCGTGTCTTACTACATGTACGTACGTACATGTGCACATAGTTAAAAATAATATAATAATTTTTAAAGTTGACCCTCTTCATGTAGGTTCTTAACCTTAGCTCTGTCCCTGAAATGGGATCGCCTGTGTCATAAAGGGTGTTGGAAATTGTCTTTTAGCTGCCATTTGCCAAAAGTACCAACCCCCAGGAAGAATAGTCACATGTCCTCATGCAAGTCTGGACACAGGTTGGTCCTATGGGGTTAGAAGGAGGCAGTGTGACCACCAACTGAGAAGTACCAGGCAACATACATCTCTTGGCACCAGGGAGGTCCAAGCCTGGACCATACTCTGCAGATCCACCTTATTTTATATGAATTACACAGGCTCGGGGCTGGAGAGATGGCTCAGTGGTTAAGAGCACCGCCTGCTCTTCCAGAGGACCCGGGTTCGATTCCCAGCACCCACATGGCAGCTCACAACTGTCTGTAGTTCCAGTTCCAGGTAAAAACAAAGGCAAATAAATAAATAAAGTTAAAAAAAAAAATTACACAGGCTCGTAAATATAGGATCTCACCTGGCGTGGACAGTTTACAGGGAAGGACACCTGCTGCCACTCCCAGTGCTCTTGAGTTTGACCTCTGAGTCCCCACATGATGGAAGAAAAGACCTGGATGCTTGGAGCTGGCCTCCTATCTCCACAGGTTATGGCACCTCCATGCCTGTCACTCAGGTCTGAGGCACCCAGCACCCTCTGGCCTCTAGAGTACCAACACACATAGGCACACATATGTACACACACGTGTGCACATACACACATACATGTGTACACACACACACACAAATAAAACTCTTAAAATTAAAACAAGAAAATTTGGGCAAACACAGTGTCACCTTCCTGACCACCTCCTCCTCAAATGCATGTTTTGTCTCCAGTGGCCTGGGGACACCTTGGTGGGCATCGGGCCCCAGGTGGCGGCCACGCTCTAACTTCTCTTCTTTCTGTCACCGGGTCCCCTTCTGGCCCTTAGCGATTTGCATAACCAAATCATCAAGAGCCTCAAAGGACTGCCATGGCAGGGCGAGGACCCTCGGAGGCTTCTCCAGTCCCTCAGTCGGCTCCAGAAGCCCCGCACCACCTTCCTGTGAGTCCCCCGGCTCCTCCTCCACAGGATCCATCAGCCACTAACACTCCCGCACTGCTGCCTCACAGTTGAGTTGTCAGCCATTGCTCTAATGACCCTGAGCCCTGAGCCTGTCCCTCTGTGAGGGGTCCCCTCTGATCCTGACCCTCTCCACCCTGGCCAGCTTGCAAAGCACAAGCTTCCCCTGCCTGGCCTCTCTGCCTGCTGTACTTGTTATGAAGCCCATGGAAGCAAGGAACGTGTGAAGCCAGGGACCAGTTTGTAGGCCTGGGTCCCAGCCCATCCTGCCCTCATTTCACTAAGTTGCCTGAGGGGCAGCGGTCCTCTGTAAAATTAGGCGGTAATTTTCACTGTGCACACTCACCAGCCACAGGCTGGTTGACAGTAGTATTTGTGTCCATGAGGAGCCTGACTTTTGGTGTTTTCCCCCAACCCCAGCCCAGAGCCAGGGTCTCACCATGTTGCCCACGCTGGCCTCCAATCTCTGGGTTCAAGAATCTTCCTCCAAGTGGAGAGATTAGTTAGCAGTGAGAATGCCTGCTGCTCTTGCGGTGCAGCGGAGTGCCACCATGCTGGCTAACTCAAATGGAAGTCCAGCTTGAGGGTCCCTCGTCTAGCCTCCACAGCACTGTACGCATGTGCAGACATAAGTAAACAAGAAAGAAATCTTTAAAGAATCCTCCTGCCTCAGCTCTGGGAGCAGCTGTGCCGCTGTGTCACTGTATCCAAAGGTGATTTTTGCATTTGTTTCTCTGTTCCTTTTAATCTAAATTCATTGAGATGCAGTTGAGGACTGGAGGTGAGTCAGAGACAGGCTAGGTGAGCACCCCAGCCCTGAGGCATGAGAGCACACAGCAGCTCATGGCCACATTCATGGTGAGCAGTGTTCTTGCACGCTCATTCTTCCAGGTCACACCCAGGCGTTGCGCCACTTGCCCAAGCATGCACCCAGCATGAAACAGGTAGAAGCAGGAGAAGCAGGAGATCAGAGTTATCCTCAGCTACATACCAAGTACAGGCCAGCCTGGGCTACATGAGACCCTGTGTCTCAAGGGAAAAAAGAATCACTGAGACCCTTGGAGCTGATTGCCAGTCCCTAGGCCATGAATTAATTAGACTTCCAGGTTTCCTTTCTACCATGGGCATTCTGGAGCTGGGGTGTGGCTCAGAGGAGGGCCGTTTCAGTATGAGGAAGGCCTGGGCTCCGTACCCAACATGGTAAACTTGTAATGAATGTCATTGTTCTTTTCTGGGCAAGTCTGCCCAGCATTAGAGAGCTGAGGTAGCAGAACAGAGCCAATCACTTAGTGCATCAGGCCCTGAGTGCTGTGTGCACTCACATGTAACAGATCTCAAGTGTGGAAGGCTGGCACCCAAAGGTGGGGAGTCGGTGACAACCCTGCTGCGCTTATGTTCTGTCTCTCTCTGGATCTAACCTGCAAAGCGTGGCTTGCTGAACTAACACAACCCCCAGCCTCTGTCCCTCCTGTTCACACCATTTTTAATATTTTGACAGGAAGAGTAAAGGTATCAAACAAAAGCAGATCATTCCAAAGGTAAACCCACACGGGCAGATGGCACCCTCACATATGGCTTGAGATCATCTTTCTCAAGTTGTTCTGAGACAGGGAGGTGGGAGAGAGACACTGAGCCTCTGGGAGCTCTCATTCCTTCTGACTCTCCCTCTACACAGAGCCGGGGTGGAGCCCTGCCTAGGATCCTCAGTGAGGGGCTGGGGGCGTGGCTCAGGGTGGAGCCTGCCTAGGATCCTCAGTGAGGGGCTGGGGGCGTGGCTCAGGGTGGAGCCTGCCTAGGATCCTCCAGTGAGGGGCTGGGGGCGTGGCTCAGGGTGGAGCCTAGGATCCTCCAGTGAGGGGCTGGGGGCGTGGCTCAGGGTGGAGCCTGCCTAGGATCCCCAGTGAGGGGCTGGGGGCGTGGCTCTGGGTGGAGCCCTGCTTAGACTTGTCCAGCACAGAAGTGGGACCCCTTTCCCCGCGGTGGCCTGGCCTGCAGTTGTCTTGGGGTTTCATCAGAGTAGTACCTGCAATGGGATAGTTTGCCCAGGAGGAGCTGAGGTCACTCTAAGAAGACAGAGAGCCAGGCTCCACTCTTCTCAAATCTACCTGAAGGGTCCCCCAGAGCTGGTACTTTTCACAAGCCACTGGGCTGACCCCTACGCAATGTGAGTTGGGTGCTGCCTGTGAGACCCCTCTGCAGACCAGGGTGGGTCGGGTGCCTTGCAGACTCTTGGGCTCTCCTATGGGTACCATTGGTGTACAGAGCACAGGCATATCCAGCCACAGTGACTGCACTGTGCATGCCACTCTGTTGTGCTGAATAAGGGCAAGACAAGAGAGTCTGTGACTGTGTGTAAGGCACGTTTGTCCCACACCCTGACACTAAGCCTGTTTGGGCTATGGTCATGAAGAGTAAACAGGCAATGTAGGGGTTTTTGTTTGTTATATTGTCAGTACGTGCCCAGAATTCTGCAGACCAACAGCCACTAGGATTCTGGGTTGTTCTTTCTGAAACATTTGCACTCATACAGTGAGGTGTTAAAGTGGGAGGCCGTCTCAGTACGGAGTAAGTCACAGTCTGAAAGTAACCTGGTACAGCATCACTGGTAATTGTGTGTGCGTATGTGTTACACTGTCAGATCGGGTGACGAGAGGGCCAGTCTGAGCCCTTGATTTGTCCCCAGGCCACGTGGTGGGAGGAGGGACCGACTTCTGCAGACTGTCCTCACTTCTCCACACTTGCGTCACACACAGTGAACTGAAGACTGAGTATGAGACTGTACAGCAGGGCAGCTATCTCACACCTCTCATGAGCTATGAGGCAGGGGAATTGTGAGATGCAGGGGAGACCACAGAGCAAAATTCTGTCT
This sequence comes from Sigmodon hispidus, assembly GCA_004025045.1. Classification (NCBI taxonomy): domain Eukaryota; kingdom Metazoa; phylum Chordata; class Mammalia; order Rodentia; family Cricetidae; genus Sigmodon; species Sigmodon hispidus. The sequence goes on along the minus strand of PVIH01022421.1, from coordinate 10,268 downwards.
CCGTAATGAAAAAGTGAAGTCCAGGTGTAATGATAATGGGCCAGTCCTCAGAGCAGTTGGGAAGTGGAAACTGGAATAAAGTGTTTAAGGCCAGCCTGGGCTACATGAGACTTTTTAGGGGGAAAAAAATTACCAAAGATTTGAAAGCATGTTGGTTTCAGTTTGGTATGCTAGACCAGTGTATTTAGCCACAGGCAAAGAATCCATATGTTCTGGGAGCTGTATGGCTTCTGGTATTCACAGACCTCTCTCTAGACAGGCCCGAAGCCTAACCCACAGCCAGAGGACGCTCAGTCCTCCTGTCTGTCACTTGAGTTTTGCTGGCATATGAGGTCTGATGGCCTTGAGATCATAAACATCCTAGTATAGGCGGGAAGGACTTGATTCCTGGCCCCTGTTATGAGGGTGAGGGATGTGGAAGGAGAGATTATGCTCACTCGGGAAGCCAGTGCCCTATAGGCCGTGGGGAGCAGGCCCATCCCTGTGTGTCTGTTCTAGAACCTGCTGGACTCCAGGTCCCTAAGGCTCATCATTGGCATGACGTTGCACGACCGCACCACCAAGTCGCTGCTGCACCTGCACAAGAAGAAGAAGCCCCCCAGCATCAGCGCGCAGTTCCAGGTGGGTGGCTGCTATCTCACACCTCGTAATCTGCCCAAGGTGTCTGCTGTTGCTTATATGCTCTCGGTACAAAACCACCACTGTTTGAAAAGCACTGGGATTAAAGGAAGGAAGTCCTTAGTTAGCAAGTGCACTCCCATAGCTGTTGAGCCGTGTTCAGAGGCCATAATTCCTTTTATCTTGCTGCTTCCAGGAAGCTCAGAGATACTACTTTGTTTGTTTGTTTGTTGGGATAGAGACTCATATCCTCTAAGTTGGCCTCAGTTAGTCAGCAGTGTTCCCAGTGTGTGACGCTAGCATAGAGCCCAGGGCGCCTGCACAGATGAGTAAGGCTGAGGGTGCAGCCTGAGGCAGCTGAGTGTGCAAGGACAGCCCAGCCCCAGCCCTGCAAAAACAGAGAGGGGGGACAGCAGCTACCCCATGCTCCCCTCCAAGACCGACACTGAGGTCTTGACTCATCTGCTCTACCCCTGCAAAGATGGCAGCTGTGTGGCCCCAGAAGAGTCTTTGGTCAGCTGTAGGGGTCCCCACAGCTAGGGCAGCAAGTAGAGCCTTTGTTCAGCTCCCTGCATATACCTACAGCAGCCCAGATGTGCTCCTCCATGAACAGTCGTGCCCTGCCCTCCCGCTGAGCCTTGCACCTGGCCAGCAGGTCCATTTGCAACCCTTCTTCCTGCAGACATCTCTCAACAAGCTGCTGGAGGCTCTGGGCAAGGCTGAGCCCTTCTTCATCCGCTGCATTCGCTCCAATGCTGAGAAGGTGAGGGGGTGAGGGAGGGAGGGCCACAGAGCACAGGCAGGGGGCCAGGGAGGCCTTGGCCCCCAAGGCGGGGGCTAAAATGGCCACAGGCAGAAAGAGACTGGCACTCGATGGGTCTGTCACAGCACTACTATGTGAACCAGGTAGGGTTCGTGCTGCCATCCCAGCACTGAGGATGTGGAGACTGGAGAATCCAAAGTTGAAGATCATCCTTGGATACATATAGAGTACAGGCTAGTCTGTGCTACGTGAGACCCTGCCTCAAAAAAGAAAAGAAGAAAGGGAGCAGAAAAAGCTTTACCCTCCAGGGTTGCCCAGCTTCTGAGCTGGGGCAGGCACAGGACAACAGTCCACACTGTGTCCTGCAGAGACCCTGAGCACTTAATGCTTTTGCAGAAGGAACTGTGTTTTGATGATGAGCTGGTCCTGCAGCAGCTGCGCTACACGGGCATGCTGGAGACTGTGCGGATCCGGCGCTCTGGCTACAGCGCCAAGTACACTTTCCAGGTAAGCCTCGCATGCCTGCTTCCTCTTCCCTGCAGGGAAGGAAGGCCTCCGCTGTAGACCTGGCTTTTACCGCTGAACCTGGGAGTCACAGGCAGGTGCCTTGCCAGAGCATCCCTCGTCTAGCCTGTGTTTTGATGTGTCTTGGGTCTATTTGTTCCCATGTGTCTTGTATATGTGTTTGCACACATACATGCATCACAGCACATTTATAAAGCCAAAGGGCTTGCAGGAGTTACCCCCCCCCATATGGGTCCTGGATTTTGAACTCAGGTTGGCAGCCTAGGCCACCATCTCCTTACCTACTGAGTCTTACACCTCACCAGCCCTGGTGGCAGCAATTGTAGCACCGCTCAGTGCTCCAGGGCCCAGTGCTCAGTGCTCTAGTACCCAGTGCTCAGTGCTCCAGGGCCCAGTGCTCAGTGCTCTAGTACCCAGTGCTCAGTGCTCCAGGGCCCAGTACCCAGTGCTCAGTGCTCCAGTACCCAGTACCCAGTGCTCCAGTACCCAGTACCCAGTGCTCAGTGCTCCAGTACCCAGTGCTCAGTGCTCCAGGGCCCAGTACCCAATGCTCAGTCCTCCAGGGCCCAGTATCCAGTGCTCAGTGCTCCAGTACCCAGAAACAGACTGGATCCTTCCTTTGCCTCAGTTTATACACATGGACATGACATCTTGTATCTTTCATCTCACCTTTCAAAAAAAGGACAGGTGGAGGCTTGCTGTGACTTCCAGGCCAGCCTGGGATACAGAAAGAGACTATTAAAATAAAACAAAGATGTAGTGGCTGGGGGTATGGGTCAGTGGATGGCAGTCAGCCCTGTGGTGTGCTAAGGCAGTGTGACTTCCACACTAAAATGCCCCACTCAGTGGCTGGGAGATGCCGTACCTGCAAATCCAGCCTCAGACAGGCAATCCAGGATCCCAGAGTAAGCTAGCTATTGAGACTAGCCGGGTCTGTGAGCTTTAGGTTTGACGGGATGACCCTGGCTCAAAGAATAAGGTGAAAAGGTCAAGGAGGGTGACTTCCCACAACAGCCTCAGGCCTCTGCTCACACTTGGGTGCATATTCACATGCATGCACACATGCAAAAGCATGATACACACGTGAAATAGAAAAAAGCAATACTGTGCTTTGTGTCTCCCTTGGTGTGAGACTAGCTTGAATTCTGTCATAGTCACTTTTCTGTTGCTGTGATAAACACGCCATGACCAAGCTGGCGTATAAGAGTGTTGAAGTGGGCTTAGGGGGTAGAGTGAACATGTATGTCCTCAGGAATGGCAGCGAGCACATTGAAGGTCCGCAGCCCATCTCCATGACACACTTCCTCCAATAAGGCCGCACCTCCTCACCCTTCCTAATGGTCCCACCAGCTGGGTCTGAGTGTGGAGACATGTCTCCCCCACTGTCCCACAAGGCTGTTGCCACTCGTGCACAACTTGTGGTGAGAAACAACCGCAGAAGGACAGCTTTACGAGCCGAGATGACTGGGCAGGAAGCAGCACAGACTGGGCTTGCAGAGGACCTGAGGTGGATCCATGCACCCACATGTGCTGGTTCATAACCTGTGGCATCCGCTGCAGGGAATCTGACCCTCTCCTGCTCTCCATGAGCACTGTGCATGCACACACGCACACCTACTTAATTAAAGATAAGTCCTCGACAGAAAGGAAACCAAGTCTGAGCTTCAGAAAGTAGGTTTGGGAATGGGGTGGGGCTGAGCATTCATGGGGCCCATGCTCTGTCCCAGCTGTGCCTACCTCAGATGGTCCCAGGTCCCTTAGCAGCACACACAGGAGAGAGAACCTGGCCGTACTCGTGAAGTAACGGCAGCTGTCAAGGTGCTTACACTCTCGTTCCCTACCACATACCAGGACTTTACGGAGCAGTTCCAGGTGCTGCTGCCCAAGGACGTCCAGCCCTGCAGGGAGGCCATTGCTGCCCTGCTGGAGAAGTTGCAGGTTGATGGCCGGAACTACCAGATTGGGAAGACGAAGGTGAGTACTGCTACATTCGTGGCCACTGCTCTAAAGGGTCTGTCTGGGCTCTGTCACGAGGGCAGGAGCACCCAAGGCTGGGTGGTTAGAACCCTGTTCTGGGAACCGGAGAGCTGGGTACCACTTCCTCCATCAGAAGATGGGGATGTGGGAAGCATCACATGACGAGACAGGAAGTAGGGAGGTGGCCAGGACCCAGACCTGCTCTTCCAGAACCTCTCAGTCTGCAGGGAGCCAGCAAGTCCCAGGAGAAGCACATTTAGCTTCTCCCATGGGTACTGTGAAGATTACGGCTCCTGTAGTCCCCTCAGCTCAGGTCACTGACTCCAGCCTCCAAAACAAGAGTGTTGAGGGATGAGGCGCATCAGACTATAGATCAGCACAAGCCTGCTTCCTTTCTTCCGGCTCCTCTTCCAACCACCATCTCGAGTCTCAGAGTGTGCTGGTGGCTGCTGTTAGGTATCACTCAACTGCCCTTGCTTGCTGCACAGTTGCATTAGGTCCCTAACGACTCAGTCACCTGGAGACCCAGCAGTTTCACCCTTGGCTGTCAGATGTTGTCAGAAACACACACACCATGTTTAGACTAGTTATGGTTCTCAGAAAGTGTACATAGTCCAGTGGCCATCAGGCTGAGTAAGCAGAGAGTGGCCTGTCCACAGAAAGAAACAAAGCTCTAACATACTGTAACTAGTGGGCAACTTGAGTGATATAAGCCGTATGTACAAGGCTGTTTGCTGTGGGAGCCTATTGAGAAGATGTCAGAACTGGCACATGTCTATCATCCCAGCACTTGGAGAGCTGAGACAGAGCTGTGAGCTCCTGGCCAGCCTGGGTTACCTAGGAAGAGCATGTCTGAAGACAGCAGAAAGAGCTGAGAGGTGACTCATGTAGGAGATGGTTCAGCTAGTATACAGCTGCCATGAGGACCTGAGTTTGCATTCCCAGCCTCCATTTAGAAAGCGGATTGTGAGGCAGAGACCGGAGTCAACTCCTTGGCCTTCAGGTTCAGTGAAAGACCCTCTCTCAAAACATGTAAGGTATGAAGTTGTCTGTGCACACACAGTGGTGAATGCTCTGCTGACTGAATCCTGTTGCCATGTACTAATTCCTACACCTGCTGCTGCATACGCGGAAGGCGTCAGGAAGATCGAGGGGCAAGGTTAGCCTGGGCTACACAAGAGCCTATTTGGCAAAAGCAGCAGAGTTTCAGGTCACTGAGGTCGCAGCTGTCACTCCTGCCTTGGGTGGCTGCATGGCTCCTCCTGCACACCTCTGCAGGGCTCTGCACATGGCCTACCCCAATCTCTGCCCACAGGTCTTCCTGAAGGAGACGGAGCGGCAGGCCCTGCAGGAGAGGCTGCACGGTGAGGTCCTGCGCAGGATCCTGCTGCTGCAGAGCTGGTTTCGCATGGTGCTGGAACGTAGGCACTTTGTGCAGATGAAGCATGCTGCTCTGGCCATCCAGGCCTGCTGGCGGTCGTACCGAGTGCGCCGTGCCCTGGAGAGAACGCAAGCTGCTGTGTTCCTGCAAGCCGCTTGGAGGGGCTACCTGCAGCGTCAGGTCTACCACCGGCAAAGACACAGTATCATCCGCCTACAGAGCCTCTGCCGTGGCCACCTCCAGCGCAAGAGGTGAGGGAAACATGGATTCCCACCCGGGAGCATTGTAAAAGCCGAGAAGGCCACTCCCTGAAGAATGGCCCAAGATCAGTAGCACCCAGCCTCAGAGTAGGATTGGGGACCTCAGACAGGGTACGGGGCAGTGGGGAAGGCCTGGCTACAGACAAGCAAGCCATTGCGGGACACAAGGGAGAAGGCTGCTTCCTCCACCTGGCTCCTGGACAGGTGACTCAGGCTTGGTGTGGGGGGGTGCTGCTGGAGCAGCTCAGAAACCTTCCCTCCTATGCATGCATCCCACGCATCCAACCCTACTGGCTGGGAGGCCACAGGTGCCATGGACAGATGTTGGCTGGATCTCTGCAGGTGGGGCCGAGTGGACCTCAGGCCTCTGAGCTCCGGAGGTCGGTCACACAGGTGTTCACTTCAGACACACACAGTGTCACACTTTCTTTCCCACCAGCTTCAGCCAGATGATGGCAGAGAAGCAGAAGGCGGAGGAGCAAGCCGGGGAAGCCGCAGCCGAGACCTCAGAAGGCGAGCCGGGCCCTGTGGCCACAGCAGAACAGCTGTCCGAGCAGCCTGTGGAGCAGACAGGGCACCTTGAGAGCCTGGGTGTGGAGGCTGAAACCTGGGTGAATGACAGCTCCCGAGCTGGCACATCCTCACCTAAGAAGGAGGCATTTATTGTGGAGAAGGGGTCCCCAACTCAAAAACCAGAAAGTCACGAGAAAGTCCCCAGCAGCCGGGAGAAGCGAGAGTCACGGCGGCAGCGAGGGTTGGAGCATGTGGAGCTGCAGAACAAACACATTCAGTCCTGCAAGGAGGAGAGCAGCACCCTCAGAGAACCTTCCAGAAGGGCCAGCCTGGAAACGGGGGAGAGCTTTCCTGAGGACACAAAGGGACACAGGGAAGATAGACTTCCCTCAGAGGCATGGACTGAGGCCTCAACCTCCTCTCCTCCAAAGCAAGTGCAGGTTGTGGGAGCCCCACCTGAGACCCCTAGTCCCAGTCCCGTGCAGAGGCCCACTAGCCTGGCCCTAGACAGTAGGGTCAGCCCTGAGTCCCCCAAGGACAAGGACAAGGACAAGGGTGGGAACAGCCCCAAGGCTCAGGACAAGCCTGAGAGCCCCAGTGGCTCCACCCAGATCCAACGGTACCAACACCCGGACACAGAGCGTCTGGCCACCGCCGTGGAGATATGGCGAGGCAAGAAGCTGATGGCTGCTGGTGGCACCAGTTCCATGCTGAGCCAATCCCTGGACCTGAGTGAGAAGCACTGGGCTTCCAGGGCAGCTCTGACCCCCACCGAGTAAGCCTACCTACCCCCTATGCAGGGCTGAGGGCACCAGGGTGTGTAGCACCAGCTCAGAGCCCCAGGGCCATAAACACACACCCACACCGGTGCGACTCTGCTTGCCGGGCAGGAAGTGAAAGCAAGGGCGGGAGCAGGTACGTCAGCATCCAAGCTGGAGTAAGGTGTGATGAGGAGCTCCCTGCTCATGCACCAGGCCCTGACCATCCCTGGACTCCAACAAGAATGCACCTGCCCGGCAGTCTGCAATAGGACTGACGGCTGGAGAAGCCAGGCCCCTGTGGGTCTTCCTTCCCTTCCTGATCCTTGGGTCTCAGTTTCCCCTTTGTGACTAGGGCTCACAGAATTTCACCCATGGCTTAGTGAAGAGGTACCTCTGCCTGCATCTGTGTGAGCTGATGTCTCAGGGAGCACGTCTCTAGCCCCTGGGGCCTGTGCTGGGAGGAGCATGTGAAGTTGGAGGCAGGTCCCCTGCACAGGACTTGTTGGCTGTGGTACTGCTGCGTTGAGGCTGGCAGTTGTCAGTGGGGATACCCTGTGTCAGGACGCTGTGTGTAATCACTGACCCTCCTGTCATGGGCCACTAGCCTAGCAGGTTAATGGTAGGTGGGTGGTAAGGAGATGGGTGGGTAGGTAAACAGACGATGGGTCAGACAGAGAGGAATGGATGGACTACTGTGTAGGCGGGTGTTGGAAAGATGGTCAAACGGAAAAACTGATTGGTGGCTGGCTGGGTCCCTAGGTGATGAATAGATGAGTGGGAAGATGGACAGAACAGGGCTAGATGAAAGACGGGGGGCAGCTCTCTGTCTGTCTGCTGGGACAGCTGAGGCCAAGCCCGCCCAAGTGTCCCTTGCCCTGGACCCCTCTGCATGGTGCCTGTTAGTAACACTGTGGTCTGTGCTGTCACAGGGAGAAGTGCTTCTCCTCCTCCACCAGCGATGTCTCCAAGCTGTCCCTGGTCAAGGCACAGGTAAAGCTGCAGATCACAGGCATAGAAACGCACGCGCGCACACACACACACACACACACACACACACACACACACACACACACACACACACACGCTGCTGGGTGGGGGGTGATAGTGCACTCCCGTTATCCTGATGCTTGAGAGGTGGGTACACATCAGCCTGGGCCATACGGGACGTTACACAGAAGCTGACGGCCTTCCTCTGGAAGTGGAATGAGCGGGTGCTGGGTGTCCTTGTGATTGAGGACACTTGCTGCACTTGCACATGACCCACCCGAGTTGTGCTCCCAGCCCCGCCCGCCCACCCCCACCCCCGTGTCAGGCTCACAACTTTTGTGTTCTCATCTCGCTTCCTTTGCTCGTCTTGCTGGCGACTACTTCTCTGCCTTTCCTTTTTTTAGAATTCTCCTAGTCTCGTAGCCCTGCCTCTGCTTCCTGCTTGGCCACTGGCCAATTATTAAAACCATTACGAGTAACAAATCTTTACAGTGTAGAAGAGCGTCATCCCATGGGCAGAGGCAGGTGGATCTTTGAGTTCCAGGACAAACAGTTCCTGTTTGGAAAACCAAAATATACAATAAAATCTTTAAAGATAGAAAATTCCCAGAGAGATGACTCAGTGGTTAAGAGCACTGAGTGCTCTTCCAGAGGACCCGGGTTTAGTTCCCAGCATCCACAGGGCAGCTCACAACTGTCTGTAACTCTAGCTCCAGGGCAAAATTCCACTGTACATAAAATAAAAACAAATAGAAAACTCACAGTGGAGTTGGTGAGTGGGGTACGGGGAGGCTGTGTCTCTCATCCAGCATCCTCTCTGTACCTGTTCCCTGCAGACTCCAGCTGAAATCGATGGGGATCTAAGCACCAAGAAGCCAGCCATCCACAAGAAGAAGTCAGGAGATGCATCCATTGGTCCTGATGCAAGCCTGTCTCCAGGATCCCAGGGTGACTCCAAGTAAGTGATCAGGGTACCCACCCACTAGAGATGCCCAGGGCCCTGTTGCCGCTCCCCCAAGCTGGTTGCATTGATGAAGCACATTTGGGCTCAGCAATTGTTTGAGCCACAGTTCCCAGTTCACCTAGCCCAGCTCAGGACCACCTCTAGAACTGGAGTGGCCATGTGGTTGGGATGATGTTGACATCAGTGTCTTTCTGTCTACTCTCTGTCTCAGTCAGTGTTCTACTGCTGTAAGGAGACACTATGAACATGGCAACTCTTACAGAAGAAAGCATTTAATTTGGGGTTGGCTGATGGTTGGAAGGGCTAGTCAGGGATCATCATGGCAGCAAGCACAGCACTGGAGCAGGGGCTAAGAGCAGTCAGAGACATGGGCCTGGCCTGGCACGACCCCATCAATGGAGGTCATTGATTCATCTAGACTAGCTGGCCAGCAAATTCCAGGACTCTGCCTTCTACCACCCCAGCAGTGGGTTACGTGTGTGTGTCCCTGAGCCCTGGTTTACATGGCGGCTGTTGACTCTGTCTCAGGTCCTCTAGCTTGCAAAGCAAGCATCTTATCATTGAGCTTAGCCCCAGTCACCTCCATTTATTTAGAGATCCACCTGCCTGCCTCTGCCTCCCTTTAGGTATACATCATCAGACCAAACCTTCCATCCCCTTCCCAGTGAAGTCAAAACCAGATCGTGGCTAGGCTTAATTTGACCTGTGATTCCAGCCCTGAGGAGGCTGACAGTGGCTACTTTTTGAAGTTTGAGTCTGTCCTGTGGTATAAAGACTATCTAAAAAATGAAACACAAAAACTTAAAGGGCCTCCCTCCTGCCCTTCCCCCACTTCTGAGCATTCTGAGCCCTTAGGCCTTGACAGCTTTGTGAAGGTGTTGTGCCCAGACAGCCTTGCTAAACTGCTCTAGAATGGTTCTCTCACAAGAGTCTGCAGGGCAAGAACACTTCTGTCCTAACTGTAGCAAGTGACAGAAACAGAACAGACATGGTTCTGTGCCAAGTGTCAGAAACCAAGGGCTATAACCAGCAGGAGTTGATCTCAAAGGAAGTCCAAAGTCATATCAGCAGGGCTGTGTTCTGTCTTGAGGCCCTAGGGGCTCCTCCAGGCCTGGATCTGGGGACTCCAGGCATCCTTGCCTTCTTCATAGTAACTGATCCTACCTCATCTTCATAGTTCCATCTCCAACCCAGTGGTGTCTCTTAAATTGTTTTTGGTTCTTTACTTTATAATGCCAGTGAAGAAGCTCAGGGCTGCATATATAACTAGGCAGGGCTCCACCCTGAGCCACGCCCCCAGCCCCTCACTGGAGGATGCTAGGCAGGCTCCACCCTGAGCCACGCCCCAAGCCCCTCACTGGGGTTCCTAGGCAGGCTCCACCCTGAGCCACGCCCCCAGACCCTCACTGGGGATCCTAGGCAGGCTCCACCCTGAGCCACGCCCCCAGCCCCTCACTGGGGATCCTAGGCTCCACCCTGAACCACGCCCCCAGCCCCTCACTGGAGGATCCTAGGCAGG
>PVIH01022420.1:0-27197 GCA_004025045.1 Sigmodon hispidus | reverse complement strand
AGCTTTTATTTCAGCTTTTAATTCAGCTTTTAGTTCCTGGCATGTTTCTTTCATAGATTTGTTCATCTCTTCCAATTTTTTGTTTGTCTGTTCTTCTATTTCTTTAAGGCTTTTTTTCATATCTTCTTTGAGAGCTTCGATGAACATCAAAAAGGAATTTTTGGTGTTGTTTCCTTCTGTTTCCTCTTCATTACTCAGTGTAGGCCTTGTATTTGTAGGATCGCCACTCTCTTCTGGAGTTACCATGTTGTCCTTTGTAGTATTATGTAATTTTTTTCACTGACGTTTGCCCATGGCTTCAGTGGTTCACGATTAGATGGGTCCTGGTCAGTTGTGGCACTCGGGTTTGTATGCCTCCTGTCACCTTTCTGGTCAGGGTCTGATTCTGTCTTTCAGAGACCCCTACAGTTGGTTCGCTCAGTTCGAGGTCATGGCGGGGTTTCCCTCAGCAGGAGCTGTGGAAGTGGTCAGGGACAGAGTCCACCTGCCCCTGCCCCAGAGAGCGCTGGGATCCTGCAGCCAGCACTGGGTCCCGGAAGTGGAACCAGAAACAATGGGAGCTCAACTCTCTCTCCCAGGCTGGGATATAGGCACTGAGGCCTCTAGGCCCCTCCTGACCTCTGGGCGGGGTCCGAATCCACCCCTCAGAGACCCCTGCAGTTGGTTCGCTCAGTTCGAGGTCGTGGCGGGGTTTCCCTCAGCAGGAGCCGTGGAAGTGGTCAGGGACAGAGTCCACCTGCCCCTGCCCCAGAGAGTGCTGGGATTCTGCAGCCAGCACTGGGTCCCGGAAGAGGAACCAGAAACAATGGGAGCTCAACTCTCCCTCCCAGGCTGGGATATAGGCACTGAGGCCTCTAGCCCCCTCCTGACCTCTGGGTGGGGTCCGAATCCGCCCCTCGGAGACCCCTGCAGTTGGTTCGCTCAGTTCGAGGTCGTGGCGGGGTTTCCCTCAGCAGGAGCCGTGGAAGCGGTCAGGGACAGAGTCCACCTGCCCCTGCCCCAGAGAGTGCTGGGATTCTGCAGCCAGCATTGGGTCCCGGAAGTGGAACCAGAAACAATGGGAGCTCAACTCTCCCTCCCAGGCTGGGATCTAAATTTACATTTTTTGACAGAATTAAAAACAGTGTCAGTTATGTTTTCCATTTTATGGAGTAGAACAATAGTCAAATCAGATATTGGTTGGTTAATCTCTTAAGATCTGTTCTTAAGATAGTGGACTATTTCATGAGCATATGTTGTGAGCTATACACCTGTGTTTGAATGTATGCCTGTGTGTCTCTGTGTTGTGTCTACATTTCAATTTATTATAGTACTCTACTTTGTTGTGTTTTTATATTTGGTTTGCTTTCCTTTTATTTTGGTTGGATTTTTTTGTATCTAAATAATGAGAAATAGAAATCAACAAGTTGAGTGCTTAAGCATTTAAAGAGGATCTGGAAGGATATGAGGAAAGATAAACCATGATTACACAACATTATATAAAAATGTATTTTTTAAAGTTACCCTAATGAACATAGTCTCAAAGACAGAATATGTATTACTTTCAGTTTAACTATAGTGATTGATACAATTTACCCTCTGTTCTTGAAAACTGACAGCTATCAAACTATTCAAAGAATAATTACAAATGAGAGACAAGATACAAGATGCACAGTATTTAAGATGTTAGACATTTATGCAAATGTAAATTATACAAGAAATAAGAGTTGCAAATTTTGTTTTCAAGAATCACAGATCTTTCATAAAATGTTGAAGAAATATAAGGAAACAAGTATTCTTTAATATGCAAAAGTCACAAACTGCACAGTTTCAGTTGAAAGAACTGAATGACTGATTACAAAAGATCATTTAGATATCTATTATCAAAGATAAAAATTCAAGCAGGCTCTACAGAATCTGTTACAGCAGGGCTTCTCACTTTTATCACACATTTAACACAGGCTTCAAGTAATTGATTATTTGGGTAAGTATTTCATTAATTAATATTCGATTTTGATTTATAATTAAGAAATAAATTGTTCCATTCTATTCTAGTATGCACATAATTATGCAATTATCAGTCAGAGTAATTTCTTCATGTCAAATTCATATTTTTTTTTTAAATGTACTTTCCTTTGTAGCAAAAGCATGCATGAAATGTAAGCATGATGAATCCAGGAAAGGTATCAAGGACATCAAATACATAAGGAAATGTATGAAAATGTTTCGTGCTATAAAGGCAAAGTTATGGAATGTCAAAGAGACAAAAAATGTATATACACCTCATTCAACTTTCCTTTAATAGAAATTGAGAGAGTAATAAATGTTCATGGAAATCAGCTTCAAATTTAAGTAAACATGTAAAAATATGCAAAGATGAGAGAATAAAGATGGATTCATTAATAAATGAAACTAATGAATACAAATTCTAAAAATTCTATGTTCTCTGGTGGTGAACAGGCTTGCACACTTCAATATAATTAAGAAAACATAGACTAAGCTCTAAAATTGACTCTTTCTATAGAAGATGCTTTGTTCTTGACATGAGAATGCACATTCCTATGTGGTCTTAACAAAATAAAATAGCACTTGGGGGCAAAGATGCAACCTAGAATGCCTGCACTGGAAGTCAAGATGGAGAAGACTTCCATGGCTACCATGAGTTTCCCATTGGTGCTGTGGTAGACAGGGAGAAAGGTGACCCACACACTGAAGAACACCAACATGCTGAATGCCATGAACTTAGCTTCATTGAATGTGTCAGGCAGATTCCTGGATAGGTAAGCCATAGTGTAGCTCCCAAGTGCCAAGAAGCAGAGGTATCCCAGGACAGAATGGAAGGCAAATGGGGAGCCCCTGTTGCATATAATGATAATGTGGCCATGTTCAGAGTAAGCATTTGTCTCAATAAATGGAGGAGAGGTGCTCAGCCAAATTCCACAGATTACAATCTGGATGAGGGTGCAGATGGGAATGATGAGGTTAGGAGCCCTTGATATCATTATCCACCGTATCAGTCTCCCTGGAACTGTGATCTTGAAAGCCAGAACCACAGTGATAGTTTTGGCCAATATAGTAGAAAGAGCTATAGTGAACAGAACTGCAAATCTGCTCTGCTGTAGGATACAGGTGGCTGTGGTTGGGTGACCAATAAAGAGCAATGGACACAGAAAACAGAAAGTCAGAGTGATGAGTAGTATGTAAGTGAGAATCTGGTTATTGGCTTTGACAATGGGGGTGTGGTGATACTTCACAAAGAGTACAAGAACACCAGCTGTTAGTGCAGAAAAACCCAGGGACAAGTAATTGAGTGCCATTCCCAAAGGTTCTTCATAGGCCAGAAAGATCACTGCTTTCTGGAGGCAGTGGTTCTCCTCTGGGTTTGCATAATGACTTCCTGGGCACATCACACAATGATCCACATCTACAGAGGAATTAAATTGATTGTGAGTCTCTGCTCAAGTTTTGTCTTTTATAACAAGCCACTTCCCAATACTAGGTCTGACATTTGCCCACATTTCATTTGTTTTGTTACACTCAAGTAAATCTGTGATCAATAGTGATAATTACCAAAAGCTCTCTAATCAATTATTTCATATTAATATTGCCCATCATCTCTGTTGGACATAAAGGGAACAAGTCTATTCGTCTCTTTGTTATACTTAAATATATCTTAAATTAAATGATAATTTTACTTTATTTATGCTTTTATTAATTATTGAATTAAAAAACCTAACTTGACTATAGGATAACTTCATTCTGAATTCCCTTATATGACTTTGTCAAGGGCGTTACTATAACAATTATGTACTTTGAAATTTCTTTCTTACAATGTTGCTGACAATTGTCAGATTAATATCAAACTTCATTTTCCTTAGAATTTATTAAATTTTTAGTATGCTCATTCTTTGACAGTGATTGAGGGCATCATATGTATTTGACTTTTGGAAGATGAAAAACTCCCTTTGTGAAACTAATCTTTTCTAGGAAGAAAGGATTCACTTAACAGATGGTTGTAGTCTTAATTTGATGTTGAATGAATTTGTAGTGCTTCATGGATTATAATTTGTAATTTTTATCTTGTATTCAAAAGGTATAAATATCATTGTATTTATTACATATTTTCATAAAAGTTTTCTGTGTCTAAACCAGACTTCCCTTAAAATTAAATGAATAGGCACCCTAAATATCACCACAGAACTTACATTCAACAATGAATAGTGGTAGAGGTAGAGATATATGGCTGAGAACTGAGCTGAGTCTATGGTTCAGCTGATAGCAGGTAGAAGACTCTATATGTGTAAGGGGATAGGGACTATGTGGAAAAATCTCATAGTAATGGCTGGCTAGAGCTCTTGAGAGCTCACTGAATTAAAAACAGCCACCTTGGAAACATGAGGAAAAGTACCTAGGCCCTCCAAGGATAAGCAACTGTCCACTGACATGGGCATTATGTGGAGCCTCAAGGAAGGGTGCAGATTGTGTTTCTGTGCATGGCCTGGCAACTTGGAGCCCATTCTTTCCACAGGAACACCTAACACAGACTTGATATTAGGATGAGGAAATTTGACTTGCCTGAATTGCATGCTGAGCTAATCCACTTTGGGAACTCTTGCTCTTTAATGGGAGGGAATGAGGGGAGGGGGAGGAGGGAGGCTGAAGGCTGATGAGAGGGGTCAGGAGGGAGAAGGGAGTTAGAAGAAGGAGATAAATGGATAAAAACATATAAACATAAATAAATATAAAAAAGACAAATAACGCAAAACATTGATTATTTTTGCAAATTGGAATTTGCAATGTATTATTTGTTGAATATTCTAGTTAAAAAAAACTATTAAGTTCATCTTCTTGCTAGTGTCTACAGAATCTTTTATTCCATTTCTGCATTTTATTTAGTTTTTCCACATGAGACAGTCTTTTAACCTCTCACTCCCAAAGTGTTCTGTCTCTACTACATCCCTTGTGTTTAAGTTTATTGTTTCTTGGTTTCTAACAGAGCATGTATATTTCATATGTACTGTCCTATATTCTTTAGTGAAAGCACAGGGTACATAAGCCACAACAAATATTTCGTAGAGTTTTAAATAAGATTTTTAAATGTAGATGAACTTCCTTCTATAGATTTGATGTATAGAACTCATTGTTATAATAAAGTTAGCATCAGTATTTTAGTTTCTTCTTTCTTATTAAAAGTATTTTAAAATGTCAAAATGACTTCGGAATCTACAACAATACATGGTTTACTCATGTTTCGGTTTTCTCCAATGAAAATAATTAGCATGTGCACAAATGTACAATGTTACCAATAATTATATATCACCTATATTCATGTTTAATCTTTGATACTCTGTATACTCAGTCTCAGTATGAATGTTTTGAAATAAGGCAAATTAAAACCACCAAACATATGAAAGTTTCTAAATTTATAAATTTAGAATGTGTTTAGGAAAATTATAATATGCTTCAAAATATTCCAGTGATATATGAATAATCTCTTTAGAAATAAATGTTAATTTGAGAAATTATTTTTGATTTTCTGTCCATATTCAACATTTTGCTTATACATGCACTTCATTTTTACTGTTTCCCAGTGTCTTATGGCTATTTTCTGTTTCTTAGATATATTTTGGCATCAAGATTACTATGTTCACCTCTGCCTGAAATAGAGGTCCTCTCAAAATCAGTATCCTGACACGTTCTAAGCACAAGGGTGTGCATCAGTTTTTTTGTTATTAATAACAGTATCATTAATGGCATTGATGATATACAACTTCAACTAGTGTTTCAAGACATTGTCCCATAATTTACATCTTCTATGTCTACTAAAGCTTTTATTAACTTCTCATGAAAATAGTTATTTATATACAATGAGTTCATGAGTACTTATCACATGCTTTAGCTTATATTAATCAAAATAACACTAAAGTAATACAAATCTAGATTTAAATTCATGGTACATAATAACTATTGATTTTAAGAAATATGCTCTATATAAGATAGTCATAATAGAGTTTTGACATACTTCCCCGCAGCAGACCCATAAAGAGTCCCACTAAATAAAATCCATGGGGAACCCCACTAGGTAAATCCTGTAGAGTGACTGGCTTTGGATCCATGTTTTTTGTCTGTATTTTTTCCATGTGCCACTGCTATGGCTCCCTAATAAGAACAGCTGTGGAGCTCTTTCCAGGGCACTTTGGTAGTGTGTTTTACATCTTTATGCTCACTAACAGTTGTGGATAGTCAGGGAAGTTGATCTCTGTTTAAGCTAAAACTCTACTGTATAGAACTATACCAGAACATTCTCATTAATTGACACAAAAAAGTGACAGTATTTTGAGTTTCAAAGATAACTAATCACAGACTTCTGAACAAATTTAAACAGACTCAATTGCCCCTGAAGAAAATACGCAAAAAATATTTCTAAATCAAGCTAGGCTGTCTTGAGCCCTACTTCCCTGCAATAGTTGACTTTCTACAAGTACTCCAACTAATCATGGTGTAACCTGCTACTGTCCTGAATTTCCATCTCATTCTGTCTGAGAAAAAGTTGCATGCAAAGACTAGCATTTACAGTGCCAAGTCTTTGTGATCTTACTAGTCTGAAAAGAACTGCATGACTTCACATGTTATGAGAATGGGTTGGGCTCTAAAAATGAAGCAAATAATTGTCCAGAGTTTGGTTAACAGGTCAGGCAGAAGTGGTAATGTAGAGGGGAAAAGAGAAGAAAGAATGAGTATTATGAAAATATTCGCCTGAGTGAGATATCACAAGCCCAGTAAGATAAGCACAGGATGTACTCACTCATAAGTGGACTTTAGGCAAAAGGCAAAGAACACCCAAGCTGCAAACCACAACCCCTGGACAGCTTGGGATCAGAAGGAACTTAAGAGAAGACATGCAGAGATTCCCCTAGGAAGAGAAAATAGAAAAGATCTCCTTAGCTAATTGGGAGCATAAGGTGTTGCAACCAAGTAGAGGCAGAAAAAAAATCAAAGTACATGAATGAGTGAGAGAAACAATGAAGAGGGAGAAAAAAGAGATGGAGATCTTAATAGAGAAAGCCAATGTGGGAATGGAAAAAGACCAGGTGTTAGGGAAAACTCCAAGAACTCACAGGATGTTCCTGGCTATGTCTCCAAACAATAGTGAATGTGTTGCCTAAGAGGACTTCCCATATAATCAAATAAATAAGCAACCTAAGTGTCATCACAGAACCTACATCCAACAATGAATAGAGATAGAGGCAGAGATACATGGATGAGCACAGGGCTGAGCTGCTGGTCCAGCTGAGAGTGGGGGAGGAGAGTGTGATGAGCAAGGGTATAGGGAATACTAGGAAAATTCCCACAATGATGGCTGACTGGAGCTCTGGGGAGCTCACTGAATCAAGAACAGCCACTGGAGAACTATTGGGAAAAGGAGCTAGGCCTGCTAAGGATAGGCATCTGTCCATTCACATAGGCAGTATGTGGAGTCTTGTGGGGAGGAATCAGACTGTGTTTCTGTGTGGGGGCTGGCACTTAAGAGCCCATCACTTTCGGGGAACACCTAACGCACTCTTGATATTGGGATGAGGATATTGGACTTTCCTGGAGTGGATGCTGATCTGATCCACCCTGGAAATTCTTGTGCTTTTGGGGGAGATGATGGAGGATTGGGAGGAAGGATGCTGAAAGTTGACCCAGAAGGTTTGGGAGGGGGAACAAGAGGATATATTAATTAATAATGACTTTATTTTGTAAATAAATAAACAAAAGAAAGAAAAGAATGAATATGTAAGGATCCATGTATGGAAAAAACAGCAGCAATGTAGGGATGATTATATGTAGAATGTGAGTGCATGTGTGCTGACTAAAAGAAAAAGCAATAGCCTAAAGAGAGGCTGAAAGATATAAACAAATGAGAGAGTAAATGAGCAAAGAATGAATGAATTATATAATATAATTATGTGTATGAGTGAGTCAAAGATAAAGTTGTATAAAAGAGTTGTTGCAACATATAGGAACTGTGGAAAAAGCTGTATGAGAGTGTGTAAGAACAATATAAAATGTTGTATAGGGAGAGAGTTTTGTATGTGAGATAAATAGCTATAGCTGAATGGAGATTTGTAACTGTGAGGAGGCAAGAAAGGGAAAATTGTATGAAAGAAAATGTAGAAGAGGAATGTATGTAAAAAAAGATGTGTAGACATGTGAAAATGTAATTGTATAGAGATGTATGGCCATATTTATGTAAATTATGATGGGTTGTTATATGTATAAAATGCAGCAATGTGGAGATATGTGGCTGAACAGAGGCAGAGTCAGAGACCATTTTTAAGTTGTAGTAAAAGAAATAGTTATCATCATAAAGTGTATTTGTTTTCTTATTTTACCCCTCAGCTAGACAGAGATTTATTCTTAATTATTCTATAATAGAAATTTTTATCCTTTCTCTACTCTGAGGCATTTCTTTTATTACCCTGGAGTAGACTGTGGAAACTTGTATCTCCTGGTCCAATTTGAAAGGATTCCTGGCACATAGCAACAACACTGTAAATGTGCTTGTCTGAAAACCTAATGTGGTGCTGGGTGAAATAAGCATTACGGGCATAGAGTGTGCACATGTTAAACCCATCTCCACACCAGCAGAACCTGCTGAGTACAGATGTCATGCCTCTAGATGTGGTTATGTAAATCTGTGCACACACATTTTCTTTCATGGAGACAACACGTCAAAGTCTCTTTTTTTCTCCTCTGCTTCTATGCTCTTGGACTCACCTAGAAACTTTAGTGTGGTGCAGGCAGTGTGTGTGCCTGATCTCACACGCAAAACCAACACAAGTTACCTGCCAAATTGATATACTATGGTTCACAACATGTTTTAGGTTTTAAAACCCATTTTACTGAAGGCTATCTCTCTCCATAGAAGTTATATAGCTTGAATTTTCCAGTATTCATGTGGAGATAAAAAAACACAAGAAAGAAATGATTTTATGGAATGTTGAATGTTATTTATACTGGAAATCAAAAAGCTATATGTATATAAATATTTTTGTGCTTTGGGGTACTTGTTAATCTTAAAAATAAGACCTGGGTTCACTTACAATTACTCACATTGTGGTCATTGCTAACTGTGACTCCATCTCCAGGAGATCTAATATTCTCTTCTAACTTTAATATGTACCATGTGAGTACATGGTGCATATATATGCAGGTAGGCAAAACACAGATAAAGTAAAACTGTCTAAAAAAATATTTAAAACATATCAATAGGTAAATCAAATATAAATTTTCACCTCTGATGGACCTAGAACTATGACTGAAGTTATGTAACTAAGTGTCATAAGTGTATAACCTTTAAATTTGTGCTAACTGTAACCTAAATATGCTTTGAAATACAAGAAATGCCAGTAATTTTTATTGTGTGTGAGTGTATCTCTATCTCTGTCTTTGTCTCCTCTCTGTCTCCTTCTGTCTGTCTGTCTGTCTGTCTGTCTATCTGTCTGTCTCTGTGTGTGTGTGTGTGTATGTGTGTGTTTGCATTAAATTCCATGGTGAAATATAGAAAACTATTCTATGATGGGTTAAGTTGTTCTCCTAATGAAACAATGGTTGTAGTGTGTTAACACATATATCAAGTATGAGTGTCAATGGCAAGAGCACCATTTAAAATGATGATAAAATGAACTAAAACATTTTTACATCTAACTGAATCACAGGACTTATCTCTACTATTCTTTTACAGAACTTGTTTATCTGCTGAGACATAGTAGAACATTGTGGAGAGGTGGTAAATACCTCAGTTAGACTAACACTTATCTGTCTCATTGGAAATCTCATTGCCTGGACATTGAATGCTATCATAGCAACAGGGAGCCTTGCCCTTCTGGTGTGATTTTCTGAACCCAACACCACAGCTCTCACTGCACACAGAGCGAGGAAGCTGAGAATTAAATATAGAAAAGAAAATAGTCAGAGTGCACACCTTTAGAACAACAAAAGTGTTTTTTTGCAATATAGAACACTGAGACTGAAAGATTCTTGTTTTAATGCACTACTTCTAATTTCAATATAGTATTCCATGAAGATTAGTATGTTTAAACAATAATACAGAGACGATAGGAATATGAACATTTTTAAAAATAGAAGACGGAGGGCAAAATAAGAATTTATGTTACCAAATACATGTCTAAATGAATATTTGTAATGTGTTACTGCTCCTATTGTACATTTCCTGACAGCTGTAGTGAGAAATATTGTTTCCAAATGGTAATGCTTAATTTACATTTTTCAACTTAGCAAGATTCAGTTACCATATGAGGTAGTCTTTGTGACTTTCTGTGAAACATAATTTTCATTAGGGAACTTGAAGTGAGAGTTAATATTCTATAATTAGGTAGCAACATTTTAATGGCTGCTGTTATGGACTGAAAGAAAAACAAAAATGTATGTGAGGAACACTGTTCAATTCTCTATGCTTTCTGACTGAAGATATATGAATCATTTTCTGAGACTTTTGTCAAAAATTTGCCTGAATTATTGAGACACTCTCATGACAAGCATGACCCAATAGTGGCTATATACTTAACATATCTGCCTGTTATGTTTTTGGTTGATTGACAAATTGTTTTTTTCAGCAGCAACACACGTAATTAACCCATTCCTATGTGCCCTTCATTCCACTATGTATTGTCAGATGTCTGAAAGTAAAATAACCATACACTGATATTTTCTAATGTGACAGTCAAATTAGAACTCTACTTTTGTGATTTTATGACAGAAATAAAATCTAAGTAAATTTATAACTAGAAATAAGTGCCCATAGAACAGGTGCACCCTACCTCTGTAAATCCTATAGTCCACTGTATCATGTGATCAAACAAAAGCAGTTCTTTGCCCTGTAGAGCTTTTGAAAAAAATGTGCCAACTTTCATATTTTGTCAGAGACCATCAGGGAAATTCCAGATATTAAAAATATCATATCCTGCATCCAATTTCCTTTCTGAATCCAAAACCACAAGGTTTCCAGCACTATTTTTAAAATGGATATTCCTGAGAAAATGGTGAAGCTAAAAGACATGCAGAGTTTGGTGATGAACTTTTTTGCCAGAAATGTTCAACACAACCCAATGTGGCAATAGATCTCATGGTTCTAATTTCTGACATTAAGTACTAGCAATTCCAAACTACTGAAGTTATAAAGGAGGAAGATCAAAATGAATATGTTATAATGTTTCTAGACTGTTAGCTAACTTCAAGAAAAAGGAGTGGCACACACAAACACACAATAACAAGCAAACAAACAGGATTTGATAAAATAATGTAGATTCAAGCAAATTTGCACAATCTGAGTACAAGCCACATTCAAATATTGAAGTCATTTTTTTTGTTGTTGTTTAGGCAAAACTGGCCACAGTGTACAATTATGTACTATATGCTTTTAAGTAAAACCTCTTTGTGTTACATGACTATTGATAAAATATACATAAAGAGAAATTACCTCCCAAGGGTAGAAATTTAGCTCCCCATTTCTATGGGGGTGAATTTGTATTTGTTTGCGAGTCAATTCATGGAGACTGAGAGCCACAGCATACACAGAATTATATAAATTGTAACTCTCTTCAGTCATCTCCATTTCCCAAATATTTTTAGGCAACATTTCTAAGGAAGCATTGGGTAAGCAGTTACCCAATATTTTACATTCAGGTTTAGAGAAAGAGCAGTTGAAATGTTTGACCCACAAACGAGCAAGGATATGGTCCTCTGGATAATTGGAAGGGATGTCATTCTGTATAACCTTCCTAAAATCTGAAATCTCAGTGTGGTGATGAGCAAAAATGAGACTCCCATGTAAGGAATCAAATATCAAACTTTGAAAAATAGTAGTTATATTCCATTTCGATGTCATAATCCAGACCTTCCACATTATCTGATGTAGCCTTATACTTATGAATACTCCATATAAAGAATCTGTGACACCATGAATAATAATCACATTTGCAGAAGATTTCAGAATCTGCTGGTGAGTGGTTTTGAAATCGGACTCAAAGTAAACCAAGTTGTCCACAATCATATCTGCAAAAGCTACACACACTCTGTATCTGTCCATCTCTCCTCTCAAGGCAGATAAGATCTCAGCCCCTCTATGGTCATCTTTTAGAACCAGTCCTACCCAGTTCCAGCTGAAATAAACCATCAAACTGACAATGGCATGGGGCAGAGATGTCTCCTTTGGTGCTGTCTGGTAGAGAAAAGAAAACTCACCTCTGTCATTCAGGATGGTGTCAAATGGCCCAAAACTAAGCTAAAGAAAATTTTAAATAAGAATTAAATGGAAAAACATTGATACAGAACATAATCTTAAACCTAAGACAGCACTTTGGATTGGTAGGTACTAATTTCTGCTCATGATGCTTTAAACTCCCATCTTGCATCTGAAGACACTTAGAGAATTACTTAACAAGACATAGAATTTTCTAAACACCCACTATAGGTTGCAATCTCTTCTTACCTAATTTTCAGCAAAGTATATGAGGCTTTAAAATCAAATGCCTGATTTATTCACTTTGATAGGTTGTTGGCACGACCTCATACCTTTACATTGAAAACACTTGAAAGGTCAGCAGTTTAATACTGGTTTCTTGTTTTTTCATAGCCATGTCTCTCACCTGTGGATATTTGTAGAGGTTCAGCAGTCTCCCTATACATGCAGAAGTTGTCCATAATGTTCCTGTAAGTAAAGCAGCAGCTATGTGCTCATTTCTACATGAATAATTGGGAATGACTACTCCAGTTCCTGTGAGAGAAATAAAAGCTTCCTGCACAATATTCCATTGATTGCTTAGAACAGGATAAAGGTCAAATCCTATGGATGTGTTGGGTAAAATATGGGTGTTTCTGTTGATTTCTTCAATGGCAAATATGAAGGTCAAAACATCCTGGTAGGAATTCTGCTTGAGCCTTTAAATTAGGATTGTCAATAATTATCAAGGGAACTTATATTGTATCTAAGAGTATGATGCAATGGCTGTTACAATTTACATGTTATATATGTACAAACAATAAATTTTTGTCATCACAGTAATGTTATAATTTAAATTCCATGGTATAGATTAAGTAACTTATTAATTACCTAACAGCATCAGATAAATGTAAAATTTATTGACAGGAACATTGACCTGTACTGATAGCAACCATGGAATCACTGGTAAGGTGAAACACTTCCTAATGCTTTGAGGTTTTAGTGATATGACCAGCAGCTGGATACTTCTATCCTTTCAGACTTCCGTGTTCTGTACTATAAAATCCTAAGGCCCCAACACCATATTCACTCTGTGTGTACATAGATAGAGAAAATGGAGTCTTTTAGTTGATTAATTAAAGAACAAAGATGCATATGGAGATGTATGACTGTGATGCATGCATCAATCCCAAAGCAAAATTTGGGTTTAAATCTGGGAGGACTTTTGGGTTCCCACACCCAAGCACATCAGTTCAGACAACCTTTATTACTCCTCACATTGACAACTTCCTCTTCTTTCTGAGAGACAAACAAAGATCAGACTGACTGAGTGAGATCCTATGGGTTAAAAGCCTACAGTCATGACTTGAATTCCTTAGTTTGTGTGCAAATTTTATGTATATTTCTTCATCTGCTTTCCTTTCTCTGTCCCTGCACTATGCTCTTTCCTCCCATACAACGTAGATTATACAAAAACCTTGAATGCACATTGAGAGATGTAATGACAGTACCCTAAAGCTGAGATCAATTTGAACAGAAATTATGACTTGGTTTATTGCTCACAAGGCTTGAGGATCCTCATCAAGATGGAAACAACAATGTGACTTGCTGATAACTTTATCATAAAGAAAGCATATGTCATGTGACTACACCACGATCTTGGGTAATATAACCACCTAATACAAGCCAAAATGGTGGCCACCATTTTAGTGTGAGTAGCTCTAAGTCACCCACATTCTCATCAGGAAGTCCTTACTTGTGTTCTGTAAATAAGCCTCCTGAATTCACGAGTTCACTGTAGCAAACTTTGATGAGAATGGAACTTGATGTAATTGACAATGTAAAAACAAGTGATAGAAATTAATTAAGGTCTCTGCTTGAAAGAATGTTCTCACAAAAATCAGTAAATTTTTTGAACTTCCTGTCTCATAAACTATTCATTTGGATATTAATCACAGAAAATGGGGGTATGGCTGTGTGTCCATTTGGCAAGGAGTGGATTTGCAATGGCTATTCTTTGTAATCTAACTCACTACATATAATCTGCATCTTATTGGTAGGTATATTTAGAAACTTCCTTAATCCCAATCTTTAAGCAAGAAGACATACTTTTATTGCAGATCTAATTCTGAAGACCACTTATATAAGGACATGGAAAAAGGAATCTTTTCTCCTTGCCTGCTTGCTATCATCCCACTATCAAGTCCATTTCTTCCTGGCATTGGAAACTATGTTTTATGGATTTTAGAATCTATAACAAGATGTATTGTTTTAAAAGAGCTAACTCTGAAGGCCAGAGAGATGACTCAGAGTTGAAGAACAGTGAATACTTTTCCAGAGGTCCTGAGGGGTTCAATACCTAGCAACTACCTGGTCGCTCATAACCATATGGAATGTGATCTTGCATCCTAATATGAAATGCAGGCACATTTGCAGTCAGAATACTGTATATATAATAAAGAAACAAATATTAAAAAGAAATAGCTAATCCTGAAATTTATCTTTCTCCTCCACATCATGCACTTAAAGAAGTATATGATACATGCAAACATGGGTAAAGTTTTAAAAAATGTACCTATTGATTATTAACTCATTCAATGAACATCTAGTTATGAAAACGCATTGAAATAAATGCAAATTTACACTAAATATTGAAAAGTTCTTCAAATTACAATACAAAACAATAACTAAAGAGAAAAAAGAATAAGAACTTTATTCACAAAGATAGGAAACTTCTAAGACTGAATGTTTAGTTTTGTGAAGATGACACCAGAAGTGGAATTATTGTATCAAATGTCATTTTATTTATATTTTTAAAGTATGGTGAGCCTTCAAAATTATTGTCATAACATCTCTATACATTTTCTGCTGACCAACAGCAAATTAGGATTTCTATTTGTCAACAGACTTTCAAGTATTTATGGTTAAGTTTATTGATGATAAGCATTATGCTAGGGTAAGCTGGTACTTCTAAGTAGTTGTAATTACCATACCACACAAATGGAAAGAGCCAAGTACTTTTCAATCAAGGAGGAAAATAAGCAGGTGAGGACAAACAGCCTATACAAAAGAATGCAGCTGACAAGCTGGTTATTAATATGTACTGGAGTGAAAACTGAACATTATACTCCAACTTGAATAAAAGTCAGTTCAAATTTGATCACAGTCTTTCACTCAAGACATGAAACACTGGTATGGGTAAAAGAATGCACAATTAATAATTTTCAAGTCATTGTGTATGCAAGAACTTCATGAAAAGAATGTCAGTATCACACAAATTAGCATCAGGTATTAAAATCTGGCACTGCAAAAAGGAAGATGCAACTATAAAAAAATTTTAAAAATTCTGTAGAGAACAGAAAACTATCAACTTTAGATATTGGACTATTGTCCAAAGGTTTCTCTTAACGAAGGTATTTGTAAAGCAAGAAAATAAAGTTTCCAACCAACAAAAGGGATACAACATGAACAGATACTGTACAAAAGTAAAATACATACAACCAGCAGCTACTTTAAAAAAAATTGAATATCATTGATCATCAGGTAAATGCAGAACTAAAATAATGAAGAAGTTATTGTATCTAGTATTTTGCAAAGAGTAACAATGTTTTAAGATAAGAACACACATCACCAGGAAGAAGAACAGAAATGTACACCATGAATATCTAAATGTTTCTTATTCATATGATTTCCATTGAAAAATCAAAGGAGATAGAATATGATAGTGTTTCAGGTAAAAGAATAAATTTGAAGCACTGTAAAAACTAATGGATGGTTAATCCATTTATTTATACTACTGGGAAATCAAATAATACTCAGTTCATGTTATTATTGGAGGTTAATAGAGTAGAAGAATTGTTATGCTATATATGTAATTAGATCATGTGTGTATATGAGCAAAATAAATATTAAAGATAAGAATGAAAAGTTTTTCAGTTTTGAAATTCATACATTTTTTCACAAAAGAAAAATAAAAACAAACAAATGTACAAACAAAAATTTAAAATGAACATAACATTTTGAGGAGATTTAGAATAATAATAAAACAAACTGTGCTGTTTCATATGAAACATATTTATAATGAAGAAAACACCTATTTAAAAACATTATGAAGTTCAAAGTATCAAGAAACCTGTTCTCCATGAAATCAGAGCAAAAGACATTGTCAAAAGAACAAAACAGCTGCCTACAAAATGGGAAAATTCTTCACCAAATTTATACCTGTCAGTGGGGTGATACCCAAAATATAATAAAAATTCAGAAAACTAGACATCAAAAACCCTAATAATCCAATTCAAATATAGGATACAGACCTAAGCAAAAAATTATCATTAGAGGAATCCCAAATGGTCAACAATCATTTAAGGAAATGTTCAACATCTCAATCATCAGACAAATACAAATAAAAATCAACTGATCTTCTATGTTAAACATGTCAAAAGTCTAAGATCCAAACCTCAAATGACAGCTCACTCTAGAGAAGATATGGACCAAGGGGAAGTTCTTCTGCCACATGTGGGAGTACCAACCTGTACATCAACATTGAAAATCAATTGGAAGGTTTCTTAGAAAATTGAGAGTAGATCTACCTCAAGAACCAGCTATACCACTCCTTGAAATAAACACAAATGATGCTGCATACACATATCATAACACAAGGACACTTGTTCATAGACACTTTATTTGTAGCAGCAAGGAGTATAAAAAACCTAGATGCCATTCAACAGAAGAATGCATAAAGATAATGTGACTCATTAAGACAAATTATTATTATTCAACTGTTTAAACAAATACACCATAAAATTTACTGTTAAACAATGGAACTAGAAAAGATCATCCTGAGTAACCTACCCTGGACCTAGGAAGAAAACATGTTATGTACACACTTACTGGTGTATATAAGCTCTAAGGAGAACAATGCTACAATCTAGAGACCTATAGATACTAAGTAGCAAGGAGGGCTCTAGGGAGTCAGGGGAAGCATGCATGTGATTTATGCTCTGAACACAACAGATCTACTTGTAGTTGTATTGTTCAAAGGCCACTTTGACTTGTCATATCAACATTACCTTTAAGTCAATGTAAAAATGTTCACAGATGAGGAGATTCTCTGTTGTTAGCCACTTAGAGGAGATATTATCATCCATTCATGATATGACTTAAAAGTATACCTTAAAAAAATTGTACATCCTGCTCATATGCATTAAAATGCTATAATATGAAATAAAAAATTCTCCTTGTTATATATGTAGCAATAACTATGTATATGTTGATTAGCATTATATATGTGTGTATATATAACACTATGCATGTATATATATATGGATCTATTTATGATTATTTCAATTTGGAGATCATAAACATAAAAGAAAATAACAAAAAGAACCTGTCTATGTGCAATAAATCAAAATGTGAGAAAAATAAAGAGAGGAAAAAGACAAAAAAATTTACACAGACAGGCAAATAGGCACATGTCTGTAAATGAATTTCTTTCACATATTTGCTTTATTTCAGAGTACATTGTTTTACTCTCTGAATTTTTTTTTTGCTTTACATTTTTAATATTAATGACTTAGCCTTTTATTGAGTTTTTAGCAAAACCACAATTGTATCATAAGGACCTAAATTCACCTTCAATACTATTTGTCTACCTGCTGACTCTATAGCAAGACCTTGTTTCTACATTTTTATTTTAAAGGGTTGGGTTAATAACTGAGTAAAATCCAATCCTCCTTTACTACAGATCTCATGGATATTACAACCACAAAATTTTTCATAGAATGATTGTTATTTTCTTCACAAAGAACTCTGTGTTGGCAGAGTCCAAGGATTTTGCCAACTTGACTCTCACTGTCCTCTAGTCTTGAAGGTGTGAAACTAACTAAGATACATCTATCAGAGGGCACTTATATGTCCTCCCAAACACATCAATACTACTTGTGAATAATTAGAAACACAGAAGAAAATGGAGCAAATGGTGCAAAAATGACAGAGCCAAAACTCTACTAGCCAAAATTATAAATAAAATTGTAAAGCAATTTAAAGAACTTTTGATAAAACTGTTTACAATTTCAAATTTTTATATTCGAACTTATGAGTAAGTAGCAGAGAGCATAGTGAATCACTGTTGTTCTAACATCACATATGAGCTCTGTAGTTAATGAAATCAACACCATCATTTTTGTCTCAAATAAGAACAATTATACATAGAAAATAACTCAACACCACGTGTCAAACATTTTTAAAATAGTCTGACTGTAGAGTAAACAATAAAAATTTGATACCACAAAACAATTAAATGCATGGTAGAGAAACATAGAGATACAGAATATAAAATATGTAAAATTACAAAAATTAAAACAAACTCTTCCTTCTTCAAGAGTAGAAAAAAAGGACAGAAAGACTCACTGGAAAAAGGATTTTGTGACTACAAGAGAGAGAATGCTTGCATGTGAAATCAAGTTAAATTTATGTGAATCCAAGTTTACTTAGGGACAATATATCCTGAATTCTGGGAAAAAATAAATTGTAAAATTACTTATCAGAAATGATACCTATCTTCACCTGTAAAACTCGTTGTTTCCTTGCGATAATAATTAAAAAGTGGAAGAAGTGCAGCAATCACCACATTTCCATCATGGAATAAAGAATGTTGTGTTACTGAATTGCACTCAAAGGGATCAAAGGAGTACAAAGGAACAAGAGACTTCAGGATCCAGAAAATAAGAATCTGAGAGAACATCCCCAAAATAAAAGTGTCTACCACACTATAATCATTCGGAACCTGGATCTCAATTTGCTTTTAAGAACAAGAGTTTGTAATATTCTTGGTGACTGACATCATAACTCTAATCACATAATTTTTGAAAGCCTCTTCTACACTCCTTGGAGAAATGTGAAAATTTTCTTCCTTGACACTACTCACCTGAGACCCTGATTTAAAGTAAAATAGCTTCAAAATACTTTTGGGACCTTCTTTACCACAGGCCCCATAATTTTATCTAAGAGGACAGACAACAAGGCCCCAGGGATGACTCTTTTTCAATAGATTTGCTCAGAGCTTTTTAACCACAAAAGTTACAGTGACTCAGGATGATGCAAAGATGTGCAAGAGAGGATGCCAAGGGATGAGACAAAAAACATCCTGAAAATCTCCCAACCAGATCCGGCCCAGTGAAAATCAATAGGACACTTTGCTTTCAATAACTGATTATTGCCTATGCCGATCTAACTTGACAAAAGCCTAAAAGAGTCTAAAAAGTTTTTTGTCCAAATTTTGCATGTCTGAATACCAATATTTATTCCATGTCTGCCTATACTCCAAAACAGTTTCTGTCTCAGCTCTGGAAAACTGATAAACTAAATTTATATATTTCAAATCAACATGTCAATCAATAAGATTTGTTTTTTGGTTTGCGTTTTTACATCAGACCTACTGTGCTATTGTGCTTTCTTTCCAATTTTAAATCATTTATTTAATATAAAATCTAATCTCTCCCTACATCCAGAGTGAAGATTCATCCATTTATGTTCTCTTTGAATATAATTGTTGATGTGGACCTTCCATGTCCTATAAATAAATAAATAAATAAATAAATAAGAGCTTATATAGTCCATCCATCATGTATAAAGTGTTCATTCAGAATGCATTAATTGAAGTCATTTTGAAGACCACAATGTGCCATGATTGTAAATTTAATGTCACATGCAGACTTATACCTAACATGTCAACCATAATTTTACATATGTTTCATTTTACTAGTTTACAGAACATAAGGTGTAAAATTGAAAATAGCAGCTAGCTTCTACACTGAACACTGCCAAACACATCCAATATTTATCTGCTATGCATTAAGTAGTATGTTTTGAAAACAACAGTGACATTTACAGATTGTTACAGGGTCTTTCACTTTCTTTATTTTGAAAAAGTGTATATGAGATTCTAGACATGTATGGGGTTCTATTAATCCTCTAAGTTATGATTCCTGTGACTCATGATTTAAAATGGTTATTTTATGAGGTGATCAGTATGAATAAGTTCATTATTGTTGAGCTCAATGTGTTGGAAAAAAACAGATGGCCAAGATGCAGAACATGGAAGCCAGGAGTTCTGAGACTTCACAATCTAACTCTCAGAAAATCTAGTCAATTTTATTCAGAGAATCAGAGTAACAGCAGGTTTAGGAAAAACTTCAGTTTGAATTTCTATATTCCAGAATTATGGAAGAAAGGATTTTAAATATTTTAAAATGTTCATTTTTAGTTCGGTACTATAGCAATACAAATACATTTCAGTGGGTTACATGCTGCAAATATCTTTCAGAAAATAGTCTTTCAATTCACACAGTATTTTTATATGATTGAAATATTTTTTTTATTCTCACTACTTATTTTAGTGTCTGATACTTGAGAGTTTATATAAGCACTGAGACTTAAGATCACTTCCTGTGATCTGCCATAAATGTGTTTAACTTACAGTTCATAAGTCACAGCATTACAGTAATCAAAAAACCTTACATTTCTGTTACAGTGTGGAAAGAAATGTGGAAATTTTAACAAAATGTATATTGAGATGGGAGAGATCTTAGAAATTGTGATACAGAACAAAGATCTTGAGTTGCTCTGTATCAAAATTAGCATTGGTTTATGTATTAGCTTTAAAGTAAAGGGTTCACAAGGAATATTTTCATAGGATCTTAGACTTTTATTGATGTACCTTTTCCTTTCTTATCCCTGTATGTATGTTTGGAGTTACCTTCTGCCCATAATACCTACCTCCTTCTATTTTAAATGTGTCATGTTTCCAGTTCTTTCTTTAAAACTGTGTACTTTCCCTAGGGAAGACCATTTCTCATGCTATAAGATTTCATTACCCATCATTTCTTCCTTTGAACTTTACAGAACATCTTATACTAAAATAAGACTTTAGAAAAAGGTTTTCAGAATATTTTTTACTAAGCAATCTATTTTTTATTTAAAATGTTTTTTTTTATATCTGCCACTATTCCAACCTTCATTCCTCCCAGACCCCAGTCCTCTCTCAGCCCCTTCCCACTCTCTATAATTCATTCTCCCAGTAAAGCAAAGATTCCCAAGGTCAGTCGCTTCAATCTGGCATATTCAGTAGAAGTAGGACCGTGTCCTTCACCTCAGTATTAATGCTGGCTTAGGTGCTCTTTGTAGGAAATAGAGATGTCAGTTCATGGACCAGGAACATAGTTTGACCCTACTGCAAAAGGCTCCACAAATTGCCCACACCATTTGTCTACTTTTGGAGAGAATTAATTTCCTTTCCCTGAAGGATCCTCAGCAATTGTTTCTGGTTCAGGGAGATTCCCAATAGCTCCAGTCAGCCATCTCTATGGGTCTCCTCATGATTCTGATACATTTGCTCATATACTATCTCTTCTCTTCTTCTTGTTGTTGTGTCCTTTCCCCTCTCTCTCTCTCTCTCTCTCTCTCTCTCTCTCTCTCTCTCTCTCTTGACTGGAATTTTGATCTGGTGCTTACCTATGGATCTCTGATACTTTGTCTGTCCATTGCTGTATGAAGGTTCTAAAATAACAGTTAGGGTAGTCATTCTTTTAAATATGGGGGAATGCCTGTTTAAACACCATTTCTACTATGTCTTGTAGCCCTAGCCAGGGACATCTAGTAGAATCTTGGAGTTTTCCTTAGCACCAAGTTTTTTTCTAATTACAGAGTGGGTTTATCCTTCTGGGTTTGTGAGACCTCACTCAGGAGGATATTCTCCAAATCCATTTGCCAATCTATTTTAGTATATCATTTATTCTTATGGCTGAGTAGTACTCCATTGTGTAAATATACCACAGGTTGTTAATCCATTCCTCAGATCAGGGGCATCAAGGTTGTTTACAGGTTCTTACTATAACCAACAATGCTGCTTTGAACATAGTTGAGCTAATGCTGTTGGAGTATGTTTGTGTGTCTATAGGGTATATGCCCAATATTAGTATTGCTGGATCTTTGGGGAGATTGATTTTCAGTTTTCTGCCAAACATCCAAACTGCATTCCAGAGTGGCTGAAAAGTTTACACTATCACCAACAATGAAGGAGTGTTTCCCTTTCTCTGCATTCTCTCCAGCATAGGCTGTCATCTCTGCTTTTGACCTTAGCCATTCTGACAGGTGTAAGGTGGTATCTCAAAGTTGTTTTGATTTGCATTTTTCTGATGGCTAAAGATGTGGAACATTTTTTCTAGTGTCTTTCAGCCATTTGTAATTCTGCTGAGAATTCCCTTTTTAGTCCTGAACCTCATTTTTTGATTGGATTATTCAGGGTTTTTGGCTCTAGTTTCTTAAGTTCCCTATATATTTTAGAGATCAGTCCTCTATCACTTGTAGGGTTGGTGAAAATCTTTTCCCATTCTGTAGGCTTTTATCTTATTGACTGTGTACTTGTCTTTACAGATGCTTCTCAGTTTCAGTAGGCCTGACTTATTGATAATTGCTCTTAGTGTCTGTGCTACCAGTGCTATATTTAGGAAGTGGTGAGCTATGCCAATTTGTTGGATAGTATTTACCACTTTCTTTTCTTTCTTTTTTTCCTTATTTATTTTGTATTCATCAAAAAAAAAACAGTAAATTGAACTTAAAATGCTGGTAAGTTAACAATAACTATAAAGAAAATAAAAATCATAAGCATGACTTATCAAGGGTGATAATGCAAATAATTTGCTACACATAAAATTACTTTGTGTTCAGCTTTCCCTTTGAATTTCTTTTTCTACCCCTGTATATCCTTATTCAAGGTCCCATCCCCCTCCCACCACATCAGATCATTTTTTCTTCTCCACAACTCCCCATCCCCTCCCTGGGCAGGCATCAGACAGTCCCATGGTCCCACTGATCCAATAATGCTTAGTTCAGTTTCCACTCCTGACAAATCCAGTTTTCTCCCCCCTCCCTCAAGAGTGAGTCAGGTGTTCCTCTAGGCGGAGTGGGATCCGAAGGGTCAGTCCACGGTGTTTCTGATCCCAAGCTGTTCAGTGGTTATTACCACTTTCTTTTCTATCAAGTTCAGTGTAGCTGGGTTTACGTTGAGATCTTGGATCTACTTGGATTTGAGTTTTGTGCAAGGTGATAGGTTTGGGTATATTTACATTTTTCTACCACACTGGGGTTAGAAATAAATCTGGTGCTAAGGAAAACTCCAAGATTCCACTTGATGTCCCTGGCTAGGAATACAAGAAATAGTAGAAAATAGTAGAAAAGGTCTCTAAACAGAAATTCCCCTATAATTAAATGAATGACTACCCTAATTGTTATTAGCTTCCAAATGAGAGAAGAAGAGGGAGAGAGAGAGAGAGAGAGAGAGAGAGAGAGAGAGAGAGAGAGAGAGAGAGAGGTAGAGGGGTAGAGGGGTAGAGGGGTAGAGAGGAAGAAGAAGAAGAACAACAACAACAACAACAAGATAAGAGATAGTATATGTGCAAAGGTATCAGAATCATGAGGAGACCCATAGAGATGGCTGACTGGAGCTATTGGGAATCTCCCTGAACCAGAAACAATTGCTGAGGATCCTTCAGGGAAAGGAAATAAATTCTCTCCAAAAGTAGACAAATGATGTGGACAATTTGTGGAGCCTTTTGCAATAGGATCAACCTATGTTCCTGGTCCTATATAAGCTATTATTTATTTATTTATTTATTTATTTATCTATCTATCTATTTATTTATTTAGAGGATATGGAAGGTCAACATTCAATAATTATATTCAAAGAGAACATAAATAGATATATCTTCTCTCTGGATGTAGGGAGAGATTAGATTTTATATTAAACAAATGATCTAACATTGGAAAGAAAACACAATAGCACAGTAGGTCTGATATAAAAATGTAAACCAAAAAACAAATTTTTTGATTGACCTGTTGATTTGAAATATATAAATTTTGACTATCAGTTTTCCAGAACTGAGACAGAATCTGTTTTGGAGTATAGGCAGACATGGAATAAATATTGGTATTCAGACATGCACAATTTGGACAAAAGATTCCTTTTTCCATGTCCTTATATAAGTGTTCTTCAGAATAAGATCTGCAATAAAAGTATGTCTTCTGGCTTAAAGATTGGGATTAAGGAAGCTTCTAAATATACCTACCTATAAGATGCAGATTATATGTAGTGAGTTAGATCACAAAGAATAGCCATTGCAAGTCCACCCCTTGCCAAATGGACACAGAGCCATACCACCTTTTTCCATGATTATTATCCAAATGAACAGTTTATGAGACAGGAAGTTTAACAAATTTACTATTTATTGTGAGAACATCTTTTAAGCAGAGACCTTAATTAAGGTCTATCACTTGTTTTTACATTGTCAATTATATCAAGTTCCATTCTCATAAAAGTTCACTATAGTGAACCCATGAATTCATGAGGCTTATTTACAGAATACAAGTAAGGACTTTCTGATGAGAATGTAGGTGACCCAGAGCTACTCACACAGAAATGGACATATAGGCGCACTATATGTAAAAATACAAAATAAAATTTAAACAAATCAAAATCTTGTCATTACTGCTTCTTGGAATTAGATTTTTATTTTTTTCATTGTAGAAAAGAAACTTAACAGAGTGATCTTTTGTAAACTTTGAGCAGAAACAAAACCAGACATTCAGAGAACAAATGAATAGGAGAGGAAAATGAAACTTTCTATCACTTAGATGAAAATGACCAGTTAAAATTACCAGTGAAAGTCAGTAGAGCCTATCATACTAGTGCTTTTCTGGAAGTATCTGGTCTCTCACTTGACAATTCATCCTTAAAGTCTTTACTGAGATGTCTAAATTTCAAATAGTTTCTTTAGAATCCTGTTATTATATCATGTTAAACTTAACAGTGCTAAAAAGAAAACAAAACAGTGGAAATTACAAAATAAACAGAGTAGAGGTCCAATATTTACTCGATGGTCATATTAGAAAGGGCAGGAGGTTATATTTAACTCAATAGGACAATTAAATATAATGGTGGCCACCATTTTGGCTTGTATTAGGTGGTTATATTACCCAAGATTTTGGTGAAGTCACATGACATGCTTTCTTTATGATAAAGTTATCAGCAAGTCACATTGTTGTTTCCAACTTGATGAGGATCCTCAAGTCTTGTGTGCAATAAACCAAGTCATAATTTCTATTCAAATTGATCTCAGCTTCAGGGTACTGTCATTACATCTGTCAATGTGGCATACAAGGTTTTTGTATAATCTACTATGTATGGGAGGAAAGAACATAGTGCAGGGACAGAGAAAGGAAAGTAGATAAAGAAATATACACAAATATACACAGAACATGCACACAAACTAAAGAATTCAAGTCATGACTGTAGGCTTTTAACCCATAGGATCTCACTCAGTCAGTCTGATCTTCTTTGTATGTCTCTCAGAAAGAAGAAGAAGTTGTCAATGTGAGGAGTAATAAAGGTTATGTGAATTGATGTGCTTGAGTGTGGGAACCAAAAAGCCCTCTCAGATTTAAAGCCAAATTTTGCTTTGGGATTGATGCATGCATCACAGTCATACATCTCTATATGCATCTTTGTTCTTTAATTAATCAACTAAAAGGCTCCATTTTCTCTATCTATGTACACACAGAGTGAATATGGTGTTGGAGCCTTAGGATTTTATACTACAGAACAGGGAAGTCTGAAATGATAGAAGTATCCAGCTGCTGGTCATATCACTAAAACATCAAAGCATTAGGAAGTGTTTCACCTTACCAGTGATTCCAGGGTTAATATCAGTAAAGTCAATGTTCTTTTCAATAAATTTTAGATATGATTAGTTTGGCTAAGGGCTTATCTATCTTGTTAACTTTCTCAAAGAACCAACTCTTAGATTCATTGATTTTTTTATTGTTCTTTTTGTTTTGATTGTATTGATTTCAGCTCTAAGTTTGATTATTTCCTGCCATCTACTCCTTCTAGGTGAGTTTGCTTCTAATTGTTCTAAGGCTTTCTGTAGCGGGAAATCAGGAACTATATATGTGAACGATCGCGTCATAGGACTGGAGACAAGTGGGAAGTGGTTAACTGAAAAGGATTCCGGAAGTAGACCTTCGAGGGAGGGGACCAGGACAGGAAGTCGTCATTCTCTCGCGAGAGTTCCCCGACCGAGTGTGCAGTTCGCTCCAGCTGCCCAGGAGTTCGGACGTACGGCGTGGGGATGAAGAATCTTCCTTAGAAAGGCTCCGGCGTGCTGCAACCTCATCCTGTCATCTTCTCCTAAAACCGACTCTGTTTTGTAAGCTATTTTCACCAAATAAACCCTGTTTAAAACATATCTCAGGGTGGGTTTTTACCGCGATAATTGACGCCTGAACGCGGGGCTAATTCTACAAACCCGCCGGGTTCCTCACTCACCCATGGAGCCGCCTGAACTTGGTCACCAGCTGTGCACAAGCCTCCTGTACGCAACCAGGAACGAATCTACCCGCGGCAGACCTCCTGAGAGACAGATTGACCCGTTCTAGTGGAGCACGCCTGGTAGGATTTGTTGAAAGATCTGAGAAAGACCCTCCCAGCCGAATCGCCACCTCGTTTCCCGCACCATTGTTGCTGCTGCTGATCACGACAGCGACATCTGCTGGCCGTAAGTTCTCATTACATCTGAGTATATTTTTTTCTTCCTTTTCTTTTCTACATATTTTGTTTCCTTTCTACAATGTCTTACCAGATAAATGCTCAGAATTTTTCTCACTTTGTCACAATGGTGATAGAGGATTATTTCCAGGATTACGCATTTGGAGGCTATCTCCACCCAGGAGTCCTTTTGATTTTCTGTGTGATAATATATTTCTTACCTACTTATTTTAAGGGATCTCAGCATAGAGAGTATGAAGCTAAGATGTCTGGCATGGATGAACGTATTAAGACATTCCAGAAACTCATTGTTTCCATGGAAGAGAGGTCTACTTTGATCACAGAGGAATTTAGAGCTCACATTGATGAGAATTTTAGAAAATTGGATGAGAA
>PVIH01022419.1:0-27201 GCA_004025045.1 Sigmodon hispidus | reverse complement strand
ACTGCTACAGCTGATAAACACCTTCAGCAATGTAGCAGGATACAAGATTAACTCAAAGAAATCAGTAGCCCTTCTATACACTAAAGATAGAAGAGCTGAAAAAGAAATAAGGGAAACATTACCCTTCATATTAGCTGCAAATAGTATTAAATACCTTGGAGTAACTATAACCAAAGAAGTAACAGACCTATTTGACAAATGCTCAAATGTTGTAGATTAATAAAGGAAATATGCAACAAGCTGACAAACAACATCAAACAAAATATAGGGAAAGGCAACTCATTCCCACTAAACTGAGGAACAAGACAAGACTCTCTCCACTTATGTATTCAATATAGTTCTCAAAGTTTTAGCTAAAGCAATAAGAAAACAAAAGGAGATTAAAGGGATACAAATTGGAAAGGAAAAAGTCAAACTATCACTATTTACAGATGGTATAATAATATACAAAAGTGACCCCCAAATTATACCAGGAAACTCCTACAGCTGACAAACACCTTGAGCAATGGATCAGGGTACAAAATAAACTCAAAAAATTAATAGCCCTCCTATACACAAATGATAAATGGGATGAAAAAGAAATCAGCAAAACATAATCCTTTATAATAGTTGCAAATAACATTAAATAACAAGATATTTGTGTAACTCTAACCAAAGAAGTGACAGACTCGTATGATAAGAACTTTAAAATACCGACGAAAAGAAATTGAAGAAGATATCAAAGATGGAAAATCTCTCATGCTCATGGATATGTAAGATTAACATAGTAAAAATGGCAATCTTACCAAAAGCAATCTACAGGCTCAATAAAATCCCCATCAAAATCCAAACATTTTTTTTCTAAATATTGCTGTATTTTTTAAGTACATGAAATCTGGAGGGGTATATAATTAACTGATCTGAGAGGAGTACAAGAAGAATTGAGTTGCATGTATGATCATAATACAATTTAAAAATAAGTGAAGTTCTCAATATTAAATAACTTTTAAAAAGAATTTTTTTCTGTGTATTTATAAGCTTTGTAAGCATTTACATATAAAAATAATAATCACATCAAACACTTATTGGATCTGGCATGAATTGTCTCATACACTGTTTACTAATTTTTATCTATTATCCATTTAATTATATTTAATTTCCACACCAAGTACTAGCTTACTCTTATTTTATGAAGAAGAAAACTGAAGCTTTAAGAAAGTAAATAATTTGCACAAAAGTAATAGTAACTGTCAAGAATCAAATCCAGTGTATGGTTCATCATATTTTCCAGAAGCATATAGTTCCACATTATTGAGTCATGCCAGGCAATGTCTGAAGAATTTTAATTTTCATAGTATAGAATAGTAAATAATACCTTTCCAGTTTTAACTAGAAGGAAATCCCAGAGAGGGGACATTATATCTCC
Organism: Sigmodon hispidus; assembly: GCA_004025045.1. Classification (NCBI taxonomy): domain Eukaryota; kingdom Metazoa; phylum Chordata; class Mammalia; order Rodentia; family Cricetidae; genus Sigmodon; species Sigmodon hispidus. The sequence continues at coordinate 25,796 of PVIH01022419.1, read as the reverse complement.
TGTTAATAACTGGCGGGGCAGGTCCTTTGAGAGTTAAAGTCATTTACTTTATTTACATCATTATTTTATTCCATCCCAGGGATCATATATGCTCACTCATTTTTGCAGCTGAGTTACAAAGCAAGCAGTTTTCGTGGACTTTGCTTTGCACAAACCACCTGAAACCTCCTGTAACTGGCCTTGCTTAAGTAGCTCTCCTCATTTTCTCCCATAGGTAGATGGTAAATCTTTGGCCTGTTGTTGGCCTGTTCTTCTCATGTGGACCTTGCTTTCCTCTAAATATCTGCAATTTCTGTTCTCCGAGATTCTCCTTCCAAGTAGACACTACAAGCTAAAGGGATATGAAAAAGTCTGAGGTTCCCATTTGTTCACTAAGGTCTTTCTCGTCAAGCCTATTTGGACAGTTTTGTTTAAGGACAGTGCTCATTGTATCTGTGCCTTTCTGGTATGGTATAGGAAATTGAGGTGAATTACAAATAAACATTTTAAAAGAGATTTAATTCTTTTTTATTTATGTATATTAGTATATAGGTGATATGTATATTGTGTACTTAAATATATGTGTTATTGGAGACCAAAAGAAGGTGTTGGTTCAGCTGGAGCTGAAATTTTTGGTGGCTGTGAGGCATACAACAAACAAGCTAGAAACTACACTTAGGTCTTCTGCAAAAGCAACATATGGTCTTAACTACAGAACTATTGTTTGCCCCCTAAGTAAATAATTTTTAAGGTGAAGCTGAGATCTTCTTTAGAATACATTACAAAAGATGTTGTAATATATGAGAAGCTATAAAACAGGAATTTCAACTTTTCTCTCTAGCTTTGTCAAGAAAGGAAATCTCTGAATTTATTTCTCTCTAAGGAGAAAAATGTCTTTAAGTAGTCCTACTGACTTCTGTGCTAATATAAGCATGTGTGGACAAGCCATTTTTCAAACAGAAATGACTAAATCATGAAATGTTATTCAACCTTTGGGGACCTGCTAGACAGATAACAGAACACTTAAGGCTTAGGAGTAATGGCTATGTGTCTAATGTGTCTAATGAGCAGCTGAAGGACCAGACATCAGAGATGGTAAAGATGATGACCAAAGATATCACCAAAGCAGTTGCTCGTTAGCCAAGTGGATGAAGGGACATATAGAAGAATACAAGTGAGATTTTATTTCTTCTAATCTGGATTTCCTCATTTTTTTTTAATGTAAAAAGTTTGTTTTTTTAATTAACCACTGCTTCCACTCTCTTCTCTCCTCCCAGTCCCTTCCAGTCCTCCCTCAGCCTCCCTCCACCTCATCTCCCCATTTTTCCCCAAGGTGGGCAAGGAGTCCCAAGGTGAGTCAGTTCAGTATGGTATATTCACTTGAGGTACGTCTGATTCCCTCATTCCAGTAATAAGTCTGGGTTAGGTATTTTTTTTTGGTAGAGAATGGGCTCTAAGATGCCAGTTTATGCAAAAGAAACATACTCTGATCCTTCTGCAAGAAAGTTTTACTACATTAAATCTTCACTATTTATATTTCAGCATAGATATAAGAAAGAAAGATTTCAACTTTTCATTATAGTAGATTGTAATAGTGGCTAATTATACATAATTTAATTATATTGTAGTATATTTACTTTGTGAACAAAATTTTAAGATTTTTATCATAGACATTAAATTTTATAAAATTGATTGTTGACTGTGATGACCATATAGTTTGTTATTAATTCTGTCAATGTGGTAGTTGGAAATATATTGGTTGCTTTATATAGAACTATCTTTCATATGAGGATGGCTATGACATTGGATTATGATTGTGTTTACTAAATACATTTTCATGTAGTGTAATTTTGTATTGTGCTTTTACTTTAATTTCAGGTTATTAATCAATATATCAGACATTTTATTGTTGGGCAAATTCAGTCCTTATAAATTAACATTTCAATGGAAACATACTGAAAATACAAGAGCACCAAAATTATAGGGATACCATTCCATCACTGGAATTTAAATTTCCCTCATTATGCTTGAAATTGTGACATAGTACATGACAAAAAAATCCAGAGACACATATTTTCATCCAGAAAATGAGATGAAATATTTAAGTCTCTGCATTAAAAAAATAAAAAAAACTGTACTCCTGAAAAACTTTGATTTACCTCTTCAACAATGGGATACATGGATAAAAAATATGACTTTATTAATAATAAAAAAGTGAAAATTATTTTAAAAATTTAATATAGTAATATCATTATATCAATTTCTCTTTCCAATCCCTCCAACCAAAGACTAACACATGTAACTATTTTCTCACTTTTGAAATCATGGCTATGCTTTTTTGTTTAATTTAATTTGTTTTGTACATATATGTATCTTTATATATATATATATGTACATTTTCAGAAATGTAACCATAGGTAGCTCAGTCTGTATACTGTTACTTCTGTGTATGCCATCAGACTGACCATTTTTTACTTAGTGGTCAATTAGTATGCTCTTCCAGGGGGATAACTCTTTCTTAGATATTAGCATCTCTTGGGTGTATGTAGATATTTTTGCAGAATTGAGGCCTCTTGGGTTTTTTTCCATGTTAGCATATTCATTCTTGTCCATAATAAAATGTTCATGTTTATGATCTGGATCAATACAAATTAATAAACTTCATAAGGCATGAGAAACATATCCACAAGTAATTATTTTCATAAGTATTTCATGTGAATTGTTCACATTTCTTGGCCAGAACAATTTTGAAAAGTTTGAAAAAACTGAATAGCATTATTTGAACTTCAGAATAAGTGTTTCATATATTATCATATTGGTTCTATCTGTAAACTCTTACTTGTTTGTCCAAATTCATATGATACTATCAAAGAGCCATGCATATGGTGATTATCATTGGGAGAATAAACAATAAAAAGTAGTAGGTATTCAAAGAATATGCACACATTCATTTTTCAGTTGAAGTTGCTGTAAAAGACATTTCTTTTTTTCATTACTTCAGCAACATTTCTAAAATGGGCTCTATGTGCCAGACAGTCTTTAAAAGCCTAGACTAAAAAAGCTAACACATATTTAATAGTACTAGACATGTCCTGTAAACATATAAAGTTTAATATTTCTTTTAAATTTACTAACTGTATGTGAGGGCAGGGCAGATGTTCATGAGTATAGGTTTCTATGGAAACCAGAAAGGATGTCATTTTTCTCTGAAACTGAGCAATAGGCAATTATGAATTCTCCAACAACAGTGTCTGGAACTGAGATTAGAGCTTCTAGAAACACAGGACATACATTTAACTCTGGGTTGTAAAGATATTCTCTATGTATAAATTTATTGTTTCTTGATTTATAACTGCTAGATATTGTTATCAGGCTAGTTGTCCATCTATAAATGAGTGGATAACAAAATTGTGACATATTTGCAACATAAAATATTACCCAGCTGTAAAAAAATCAAATTTTTATGCAAATGAATAGACTTAGAAATTATCATTCTTAGTGAGATACCCCATACTGTAAAAGAAAAATGTGGTATATATTCAGTGATATATGGACATTAGCTGTTAAGTCTTGATAAGTAGCCTATGATAATTACATTAAAGTAAAAATTAAAGAAAAAAAGCAGTGTTAAACTAAAATGGAAAATATAATTAGTATGAATTATTATGGATTGATGGATAGGAGGATTATAATGGGGGATTCAAATAAAGAGGAGATTAGAGAAGTGTAAAGGAGAGAAAAAAGGGTACAAACATAACTCATGGCTATATAGGGACCATTTGGAAACTTAATGCAATAGAAGTTTCCTAAGATATATACATTTGCAAAAGTGATGTGACTGGAATCACGAATGATAGTAACAGAGTCCTAGATGGATTTATCTCCTTATGAAATGGGGTACATCTAATACATATTGTAGTGAAAAGTTTTACATGGGAATCCCAAACAATCTAGGCTGTTACCACATCTATGGGAGACTCTGAACAAACTGAACTAAACTCCTACAGCTGTGAAAAACACACAACTCACTGAAAATCAAGAAGTGGATATCGTACGTGTCTAGAGCCTTCACCCCTACTGAATTAGTGTTCATGGTACTCAAAAGTTCCCAGCATTTTACCAAGGGGAAAATGTAAACACAAATCCAGATGTAAACCCTTCAATATAAAAGGAAGACCTACCTGAAAGGTAAATTACTAAAAAAAAATGTCACACAGCTTGTGAAATTAACCAAGTAATATCCTATTTGTTTTAAAGCCCTTGCCATCAGATGGAATCTACACTAGACACTGCTTAGGTGAATGAGAAAATGAGATTATACAGGTCACAGAGATAGGAGAATATCAAACAGCATTGTTTTGATAAAGGAACATCTCAATAAAATGACTCTTACCAACAGTCTACTATACTAATAGATCAGTGTTCAGCTCTCCCTTGACCTCACAGCTTTCTCCCATTAGATGGGAACAAATAAAGAGACTCATAGCTGAACAATATGCAAAAATAAAGGATCTTGCAATACTTAGTACTTAATGAGGTAAACCCATCAAATCATATCCTCAGACTCAAGAAAACCTGCAGAAGAGAAAGTTAAAAACAATATATATAATGCTAGAGAAGATATGGGAGAGCAATGAAACAAAGTCCATTAAACATAAAAGAAGTGACACAATGTGAACTTGGAGAGACTATTATAACTTGTACAGTTCAGGGTCAGATGGGGTTCCAGCTATTAGATGGGGGTGGACATGGACTCTACAACTAACCCAGAAGGCATTTTCTTTTATTTCCTCTTTCCTTTTTATTATGAATAAAGTCACATTTTTTATCCATGTATATTCTTACTCAAGGTCTCTTCCTGCTCCCACCCCCTTCAGTCACTCTCTCTTTCCACATGTCCCCATCTCCTTCCCAGCATGAGCAGGAGGTCCCAAGTCACAATATTGCTCAGTTCAGCATCCACTCCTGGCAGATCCAGTTTCCTCACCCCAATATGAAGATTGAGTTAGTTGTTCCTCTAAAGGGTGTGGGATACAAGGTGTATCCCACTCCCAGGTGTTTCAGATCCAAGGCTGTTCAGGGGTTGTGGTTTGCAACTTGGACATGCTTTGCTTTTTGCGTTTTTTTTTTTTTGTTTAGATTCCCCTAAAGAGGTAGTACATCCCCTGCTTATCTTTCTGGGTTTGAGATACCTCGCTCAAGAGGATATTCTCCAAATCCATCCATTTGCATGCAAATTTTGGGATATCATTTTTTCTTACTGCTGAGTAGTACTCCATTGTGTAGATGTACCACAGTTTGTTAATCCGTTCCTCAGTTGAGGGGCATCTAGGTTTCTTCCAGGTTCTTGCTATTGTGAATAATACTGCTATGATCATAGTTGAGCTAATGCCTTTGGAGTGTGAATATGATATTGCTGGATCCTTGGGGAGATTGATTTCCATTTTTCTGAGAAACTGCCATAATGCATTTCAGAGTGGCTGAACAAGCTTACACTCCCACCAACAATGGAGGAGTGTTCCCTTTGCTTCACAAATTCTCCAGCATAGGCTGTCATCCTTGACTTTTATCTTAGCCAATCTAACATGTGTCCGGTGGTATCTCAAAGTTGTTTTGATTTGCATTTCTCTGATGGGTAAAGAAGTTAAGCACTTTTTCAAGTGCCTTTCAGCCATTCATAATTCTTCTGCTGAGAACCCCATTTTAGTTCTGAACCCCATTTTTTGATTGGGTTATTCAAGATTTTGGAATCTAGTTCCTTGAGTTCTTTTTATATTTTAGAGGTCATTCCTCACTTGTAGGGTTGGTGAAAATCTTTTCCCATTCTGTAGGCTGTCATTTTGTCCTGTTGACTGTGTTCTTGGCTTTACAGAAGCTTGTCAGTTTCATGAGGTCCCATGTATTGATTTTTGTTCTTAGTGTCTGTGCCACTGGTGCTATATTTAGAAAGTAGTTGCCTATGCCAATTATTTGGAGGGTATTTCCCACTTTATTTTCTATCAAGTATAGATTGGCTGAGTTTTTGTTGAGGTCTTTTATCCACTTGGGTTTGAGTTTTGTCCAGGGTTACAGGCTTGGATCTATTTGCATTTTTCTACACACTACCAACCAGCTATGCGAACACCATTTGTTAAAGATACAATCTTTTTTCCATTGAATAATTTGGGCCTCTTTGTCAAAGATCAGATGTTCATAGGTTTTTGGGTTAATGCCCAGATGCTCAATTCCATTCCATTGATCCACAAGTCTGTTTTTATGCTAGTACCAGGTTGTTTTTATTACTGTAGCTCTATAATATAACTTGAAGTCAGTGATGATGATGCCTCCTGAGATTCTTTTGTTGAGAAAAATTGTTTTGGCAGTCCTAGCTTTCCTGTTATTTCAAATGAAGTTGAATATTGTTCTTTTAAGGTCCGTAAAATAGTGTGTTGCCATTTTGATGGGCTGCGCATTGAATCTGTAGATTGCTTTTGTAAGATGAATACTAAATTAGTTTTCTCCAATAGTGTCTTACTGGCTATACAAACCAACTAAAGGCTAAGTCCTATGTCTTGCAGTAAAGGATCAACAAAAAAATTTACTCAATGGAACTTGTGAAAAAAACTTTTTCTTTCATAATAATTTGTCAGATTTTTTAATTTTGTTGTTGTTGATTTCTTGTCTTATGGTTTTGTTTGCATTTTTTCTTAGTTTCTTTGTGCATATATAATGGCTTTTAGTTTTGTTCTTTTTGGAATTGACATGTATGTAAATAGTATGTCTCTTTGTCTAAATTCTGCATTTACTATATTTCTTAGCCCTTTTGGTCACTCTTTTTTTGTTTGTTTCTGTTTTAACTTAATTCTGATTTTCTCTTATCTTAGCATATTTTATTTCTTTTGTATTTTGTTTTAAGCTTTCTGCTTATATTCTAATTAGAGATATTCTTGTTCATATATCCCTTGTAGGACAAGGGGATACATGGGTAAAAAATGATATTTTATTCATAATAAAAAAGAAAGAAGAAAATAAATGGAATTGTAGATACTATAAAATAGTGATATGTAATATATATTTCTTAAGTTATAGTTCTTCCCACAAGTTGTTTTAATTTTAGAAGATATGAAAATTAAGGCTCTTCTTAGATAATATTATTAAAACATAATAAAGCTTTTCTCAATCAATCCTCAGGAATCATTTACATTGTACGATGACAATATACACATTGAACAGATTTATATAATTTATGCAAATGACCATTTTACTCTGTGTTACCTTATTTTAATGTATTTACATAAAATGAAATTTTACAAACATTGGAAACTTTTAACTACTAGATTGTCTTTTAAAGTAAGAAGACAAGACAGATCACTTCATAACTAGGATGTTTGAATGTATCTGTTTTCAAAATGTTGTTAAAGATGGTGAATTTCAAGTTTTTGTTCCCTTGTGAAATTAAATCTGTATAGTTACTAACATATTCTTCCAGGTTAAATTCAAATTAGTTAGACCAATCTACTTAGCCTTCTAGATGAAGAGTACACTAAATAAGAATGACCTAATTATGACTGACATCGAGGTTAAGCTAATTAAGTTGTAGCAGATGTTTTCCTTTCAGCAGGAACAATAATATACCCTTTAAGTATTAGCTTATTAATGGCAAAAATATAAATTCATAATACTTCATACAATTTTAATACATGTTTATTGTATTTTTTCCATTTATTATTTATTTATTTTTATTTTTTTATGTTTTACTTTTTATTTTATTTTTTTTTATTATTATGAACAAAGAAGTAACACTTTCTGCTGCCTGCCCAGGGAGGGGATGGAGAAGAGAGAATGACCTGATGTGTTGGGAGGAGGAAAGGACCTTGAATAAAGATATACAAGAATACAAGTTTATTTTATTTGTCTCAGTTTTATAAGATTCTGGAAGATAATATATGTTTCAATATAAAAGGAAATTATTAATGAATACATTTTTAGTTAAAATATTTAAAATGTCTTCCATTTTGATTTTTCAGAATTTAATGACATATTTCTGTTTATGTGCATATTCATACATATTTGCATTGACTTCATAATATCTTAGGTGGGGTAGATGTTAGGGTGTTCCAACTCAAAACTTTAGATGTATGCTTCAGTGGCTGCTGAGATGATCAATTTGGGCTACTAAGTATACGTGTGTGTCTATTTATTGGTTTGTGAATGTGAGGACAGTACTCACAGAGGCCAAATTTGACATTAAATTCCCTGAAACTAAGTTAGAAGAGCTATTGCACTGCTATACATAGGTGCTAACTTGGGTCTTCTAGAAGAATAATGTGATCTGTTAACACTTGCAATACAGGATTTGCCTTCCTATATGGCATAATAAATCAAGTAATACTTTAATATACTACAAATATCAGATTAAAGTTTTTAAAATTTCCTGGAAATTGGGTACATTAATCTTAATGTCTCTAATATAATTACACATTTATTTTCATCATTGGATTTCTTTAAGATCTCTTCTTAACTTACATTTGCATAATGACTTTGCCAATATATATACAAGAATATGATATTCTTAGGGCACTTGAAGGATTCAGAACTGTTACCAAGACATATTTTTGTTTATTTACTTATTTTTAATGGAAATACTTTTGTTGAGCATTTTAAAGGGCAAAATAAAACTTTCAAAATGTTGGCTTATTCAAACTAAGAAATATATTTACAAATATATATACCAATGTATGACTATGTAAAAGAGAAATTATCAATAATGGAAAGAAGATAAAAGATAATTTAATTGATTAAATTAATTATTTATTTATAGAAATTTACATATTTATTATGAAAACATTAAAATTATATAAATATGTATATTATAATTAGTAATATAATATTCAGACTTATGGTGCTTAAGTAATAGCTGTTATTTTATATTTACAAAAAACTTACTATGTTTCTATAAAATACAAATTGAATTTCAAAAAGATATTTTTCAGAAGGAGACATAATGTTGACAAGCTATTATATGGAAAAAAAGGATCTGTTAGGGAAATGCTAACGCAAATGACAGCAAATTTACCCATGGTCTAGTATAGAAACTTACCAAAACAAAGGAAGACAAAAAGTATTGATGGGGAAGATTTATGGAAATGTTAATTAGAGTAGCCATTACAGAAATCAGGATAGAGTCTATGCTGCTCTATGGATGGAACAGAAGTTGATTATATTTAGTGAAAATAATCCAGGCCTAGAAAATAAGTAACACCTGATCTGATAGAAAAGTAGATTTTCATCTGAAAGAACTTGGATATAAAATGCCTGTTACCAAATACTGCAGAAAATACAAGGACAAGAAAAATAAAGATTGATCCATCTGAAATGCATTAAATATATAAGTATAATAAACATAATATAATCATGCACAGTTAACAATAGAAAACACATGTGAAATAGTACTTAAAATATGATTAATGTCCTGGAAAGATCAACAATACAAGGAAAATATCTAAATATAATAAAAGAGAAATACAAGAAGCCAATGGCAGACATAAAACTAAATGGAGAGAAACTCAAAGAAAACCCAATAAATTCAGGAACTAGATAAGACTGTTGCCTTCCTCCATGTCTATTCAATATAGTTCTCAAAGATTTATCAAAGCAATAACAGAATGAAAGAAGGTTAAAGGGATACAAATTAGAAAAGAAGAAGTGAAACAATTACTATGTGAAGATAACAGCATTGTATACATAAGTGATACAAAAAATTCTACCATAAAATTTCTACAGCTCATAAACATGTTCAGCAATGTAGCAAGATACAAGATTGATTCAAAGAAATTAGTAGCCATCCTATACACTAAAGAGAAAAGGGCTGAAAAAGAAATAAGGGAAACATCAGTATCAGGAGGCATCACCATCTCCAAATTCAAGTTATACAATAGAGCTACAATAATAAAAGCATCCTGTTACTGGCATAAATACAGAGTTGTGGATCAATGGAATTGAATTGAAGATCCAAACATTAAACGAAAAAACCAATAAACAAATGATCTTTGACAAAAAGGGCCAAAATATTAAATGGAGAAAAGATAGTTTCTTTAACAAATGGTGTTGTCATAGCTGGTTGGTAGTGTGTAGAAAAATGCAAATAGATCCAAGCCTGTAACCCTGCACAAACAAAATCCAAGTGGATCAAAGGCATCTACATATATCCAGCCACACTGAATTTGATAGAAAAGAGTGAGAAATACCCTCCAAATAATTGGCACAGGTGACCACTTCCTAAATATAACATCAGTAACACAGACACTAAGAACAACAATCAATAAGTGGGACCTCCTAAAACTGAGAAGCTTCTGTAAAGCCAAGGACAGAGTCAATAAGACAAAATGACAGCTACAGAATAGAAAAAGATTTTCACCAATGCTACAAGTGACAGAAGATTGATCTCTAAATATATAGAGAACTCAAAAAACTGGAGCCAAAACCTTGACTAGCCCTATCAAAAAATGGGCTTCAGAACTAAAATGGGAATTCTCAGCAGAAGCAAAAATGCCTGAAAGGCACTTGCAAAAGTGCTTTACATCTTTAGAAATCAGAGAAATGCAAATCAAAACAACTTTGAGATACCACCTTACACCTGTCAGATTGGCTAAGATAAAAGACACTGATGACAGCCTATGCTAGAGAGGTTGCAGAGCAAGGGGAACACTCCTCCATTTTTGGTGGGAGTGTAAGCTTGTTCAGCCACTCTGGAATGCAGGATGGCAGTTTCTAAGAAAACTGGGAATCAATCTCCCCAAGGATCCAGCAGTACCACTACTGGGCATATACCGTAAAGATGCATATTTGCACTACAAATGCATTAGCTCAACTATTTTCATACCAGCAATATTCATAATAGCAAGAACCTGGAAACAACCTGGATGCCCCTCAACTGAAAAACGAATTAACAAAGTATGGTACATCTACAAAATGGAGAACTACTCAGCAGTTAAAAAAAAATTATATTCTAAAATTTGCAGGCAAATGGATGAATTTGGAGAATATCCTCCTGAGCGAGGTTTCATTAACCTAGAAAGATAAGCAGGAGGTGTATTCACTTATTAGTGGTCTTTAAACAAAAATTAAAGCATTCCCAAGCTGCAAACAACAAACACTGAACATCTTGGGGTGTGAAACAACTTGGACCGGCAGCTTGGAGCCCATTCTCTCCATAAGAACACCTGACCCACCCTTGATGTTGTGGTGAGGAAAACAGATCAGCCTGGAGTGGATGCTGAACTGATCAAATTGGGAATTTTGTACCTCCTGCCTTTGCTGGAGAGGAGATAACGTGATGAGAAGAGTGAGTGACTGGAAGTGGAAGGAGGGGAAAGGGAGTTTGAATAAGGGGATACATGGATAAAAAATGAGACTTTATTAATAATAAAAAAATTAAAAATAAATAAAACCCACTGCACTACAAAGACAAAAGTTAAAAAAAAAACCTACAAGGAATGTTTTGGTTATTTTAGTATGAGAAACTCATAGATGTTTGAGAAGAAGAGTATCTTTATGAACACTCAATATTTAACAATATATGTGTGCTCTAACATATTATATAATCTATACATAAATGCCATTTAATTTATATATATATTATAATCTATATGTATATGATGTTATGTGATTATAATAGTAAATTAGGTATGAAATGGAATACCTATAAGACTATTATTTCTTTTTCTTTTTTATTATGAATAAAGTCACATTTTTTTATCCGTGTTTATCCTTATTCAAGGTCCCTTCCACTCCAACCCTTTCAGGTCAATCTCTCTTCTCCACATCTCCAGAATGAGCAAAAGGTCCCAAGGTCCCAATATTGCTCAGTTCAACCTCCACTCTTGGCAGATCCAGTTTTCTCCTCGCAACAACGAGACTGAGTCAGATGTTCCCTAGAGGGAGGGGCATCCAAGGTGCCAGTCCAAGGTGTTTCAGATCCCAAGCTGTTCAGTGGTTGTGGTTTGCAGCTTGGGAAACACCGTCCAATGAATGGGTAAATCTGTATGTGAGGAGGAAGGGGAGCTTTAATATGTGGCAGTGATTATTTGATGCCTATATATGCATATTGACAATAGAAAATTAACTTCAAGTGTGATCTGTTAGAACTGTTATGCACCTGTATCTGAGTCAGAATATCTCCCTTGTTCTGCCCAGGCCCTTAGCATATAGACTTCAGTGACTAAAATGAAAACCACAAAGGTCTTTAGCTAATGATACCAAAGATTGACAAAAGAAAAATATGAGATATGAGAATGGAAGAAGATATTTAATATTTTCCATGGAAAATGAAGCTAAGTATGCATATAACACACTACTAATAATTAACATTATAACTAGAATTTTGCTACATGCACAAAAATCTAAAAGAGTACAAGTAAAATAGCCTATCTCTTAGAATATCTTAAATAAAATATTGACACATTTTATTAAACAGCTCAACAAATATGAAAACATCTTGATGAATACTTTCCTCAGTGTCTATGAAAAAAAAAAGTTGTCTGAGCTACTTTGCTATAAATATCAGTTCTTATTTTTATTTTTATTCACTTTAAAACCTGTCACATTACTTGACCCATTCATTTCTCACTTCTAATATTGAAATTATGAAAGAGTACAAAGATTCATTTATCTCTACAATATATGAGATATATTTCTTTAATATTTTCATTCATTTAGCATTCCCAGTAATTTAAGTAGGTATTGTCGACATTCTGAGTATTTTAAGGGTGTTGTATAACATTCTGAGATCATAATGTTAGTAATTACATGGTTGTAAATTACAATTTAAAAGAAAATAAAGTGAACAGTTTGTAAGGTGAATCTCTGAAGGAGAGTTAGAAGAATTTTGGAACAATACTGAGTTAACTGGGCAAAAAATGGGAAAGGATGAGCCATCATTATCTCTTCATTAAAGTAGGTCTACGGGACCTTGGCCAATGTCAGCATAATGATGCAGTAATAAAGAAAAACTGTCTTGACCTTTTTTTGTGCGCCTTTTTTGAATGCTTTATACATTTTTAGGGGGAGGTTAATTTAGAATCAGGTTTTTGTTAAAGAATTTCTCACTGTCTCTGTCTCTTTCTTTCTGCCCCCCCCATGTTTGTGTCTGTGTGTGTGTGTGTGTGTTTGTGTTTGTATGTATGTGTTATTCCACTTAAAGTTAGTAAGTAGGTATTTGCAGAGGTAAATTGAACACCTTGGTACTTAAAGGAGTAAGAAAATAATGGGAACACCTATTACTCTACAATAAAATCTTTGCAATTAGAATGAAAGAAAATTAGAATAAATTTTTGAATAGACACAATTTTTTAAATGACTGAAGTCATTTTTATATGTGAGTACATGTAATATAATATCATTCATAAATTATAATGTTTTATTAATATTTAAATGACAGGCACCACAACCGGCCCAATACAAAGACACCTGTCCCACAATTGAGTAATGTTTTTTGTTCCTATAGAGTTAAAAAAATCTTATAATTATTAGCACATATGTGCATATAGAGCTTTCATTCACTTCTTTGAAAACAAATATTGCTGGGACCCTTACTCTAACAGATCCCATGAACAAGGACTGATGTGTAAATTCAGGAAACAAAGACACTATAGCCACATGTTTTAAACAAGTGGTCCCAGATAGCCTGCGCCACTTTTATTTATACAGTTTCAATATTTAGCATGAACAGTTTTACAATCGTATTTTTTTCAAATTTTTAATAATAATTACAATAATTGCTAGTTTGTTTCCTCACCTCATTCCCTTTTTGTCTCTCAGCTTTTCCACTGCTTACCATTACCTACTAGACTTGTAACTCTAATATTAGAAACATAATCGGCAGAGCAAGCATCAACAGGAGTTTTCTAATTATGCACACCTACAAGAAGAAAAGTGTTCTCAGCTGGCAGCATTTGTGGCTACAACTTCATGTATAGTAAGAGAGTTTTGCCTCTGGTTTTAATGTTACTAGTCAAATTTAAGTTCTCACAATTAACTCATCAGACAAGGCTGAATCAATTCATTCTTCACTCTGTACTACTCTATCTTCTATGGGGATTATACCAATGTTTTGTTTGTTTGTTATCATTCTATAAACTACAAGACTTAAAATCCTACTCTTAATTTTTGGCAGTGATTATTTCTTATTCTCATATTCCTTCACTCTCAACTTCCTAGAGTATTAGCCCCACTATTAGACAGAAGGACCATTTGAATTCCTGATTTTTCTTCCTTTCCTCTTCCTAGATTGTCTCATTAGCTCTTGCTATCATCTATTTGCATTTCTCCTAGACTCTGTGGTTAAAATCATTCTCTCCAGAACAATTATGCAAATTTGTGACTTTTTCAAACTCAGAATGTACATTGGAAAAACACGTTTCTAGTTTGTGTGAATCCTGAATCCATGAACAATCAAAAGTTTTATAAGCTAAATCAGAACCACTGTATATATATATATATATATATATATATATATATATATATATATATATATATGTGTGTGTGTGTGTGTGTGTGTGTGTGTGTGTATGTGTGTTTGTGTGTGTACTAACTTGAAAGTTTTTTATTTAATATTTTCTATCATAGTCACCACTGTTCCCCCTCCCTCCTCTTTTTCAGTCTGCCCCAAGTTTCCCACCACCCTCTACCCTCATTCAAACTGCAGAGAGGTTAAGGACTCCTAGGGTGAATCAATGCAGTCTGGCATATCATGTTGAAATATAACCATGCCTTTTCCTCCAGTATCAAGGCTGAATAATGTGTTCCTCTGTATGGAGTAGGCTCCAAAAAGACAGTTCTTACACTAGGAACAAATCTGTTCCCACTTTAAGAGAACCACAAAATGCCTGCACCATTCATCTGGGCTTAATCAGTTCTATGCAGGTTTCCACACTCTCATTTCAGAGTTAGTGAGCTCCCAATAGTTCAGGACAGTTGTCTTTTGGGGTTTCCTCATTATAATCTTGACCCTTTTGCTTATATAATCTCTCCCCCCCTCACTTCTGCTAGATTGGGAACTCTACTCAGGGCTTAGCTGTGGATCTCTGTGTCTGCTTTCAACATTTACTAGATAAAGTTTCTGTAATGACAATTAGTATGGTCATCTTTTTGACTATAGGGAAAGGGCAGTTTAGGTGCACTCTCCAATATTGCTTGGAGTCTAAGCTGTGTCAATTTTGGGGGTTTCCTCTTCAGCAAGTAGCAGGCCTATGAAGAAAACAGTGAAACCTGACAAAACAAAACACAATAGGACAAGGCAAAATCTCTAAAGCCAGGACTGAAAAAGCAACCCAAGAATTGTTAACAAGTCCTAGGAATAGTCAAAACAGTCAGAGACACAGTTGTTCCTATTGTTACAGATGCTTCAAAAACACCAAGTTAGTATCCATAAGGTATGCTCAGAGGACCTGGTGCAGACCCATGCCAGTCAGGCACTTGCCACTTCAGTCAGTGTGAGCCCGTATGATCCTTGCTTAGTTGATAAGGTGGATCATGTCCTCCAGAAAAAAATAATGTCACTCAAACCAAACTTAGTACACCTTAAATTTGGTGAGGTTATTACAAAAATAACAGTGTAGAACCAAAATGCCCATTCCTATATTTACTATGACTCAGAAAAGATATATTCTGGGAACTCTTGGTGCAAGTTACAGGCAGCAGAGTTGACATGAGTGTATCTTATTCCCAGCTGTTCTTACTACTTTGTAAATAACTTGGTGAGTGACATGTGTATTATTTTTGTTTCAGTAAGTTCCTGAACTTTATGAATTTCATTTATTTCCTGAGTATTTTAACACCTTCCTGACCCTTAAATGTTTGTTTCAATTGGAAGAAAAGTGCTGTCTCAAAATGAGTACAGTTGTGGTCTTCAGAGTGCTCTGTTTGTCAAATTATAATTTAGAGATCCACTTAAGTAATTATAAAATATAAAAGATCCATTAAATTATTCAATAATTATACTAATTATTAAGTGGAGATTTAAAATAATATAAAATGCCTTTAAGTGAATATATTAGCTTAATTATTATTAATACATGTCTCAATTAGTAAAATAGCATCACACATTCACAATACATATATACATATAATTATTAATTTTCTTTTGCCTGCTGACAAATAAAAAATTTTTAAAGAGAAACAAGAAAAAATGTATTGATTTATTATTGTAATATTAATTAATCCAACACTAACAAGAAAAGGCTATCAAGTTTTTGCGTTTAATTTAAACAGCAAAAATTAATCTGCTGCTATTAAAGAATAATTAAATTATAATAGAAGTAATTAAATATGATTAATTTTAATAATTTACCACTTAGTTTCAAGATATTTACATTGGTAACTGAGTAATAATCTCAATTGATTTTTATTTTCCATCAAGTAAAAACATTATAAATAAAATCAATATGCAGCTTGGTTTGAGCTATTATATTTTCCCACACAAGTAGTATCACATAAACAAATTTTCATCTTGATGATTAGTTTCTTCTGCCCTGTAATCTCTATTAGAATTTAATAAGAGAATAATGACATATTATTAATCACAGAAATGTTAGCTTTCTTCAGTATCAATAATCTTAAAGCATAAATAGAAACATTTAAATTCATATGCTCATTTTTTTTCTTTCGGTGAGACATGCATTTCTTCCTCTCTCCCTCTCTCTCTGTTTATATGTATATACATGTACATCACTAGGATTTTATTTTGTTTTTCCTTTTAGTTTTATATTATAAATCAACAATTAATTTGCTCTTCATTAAAGATTAGGTTGCATATGTTTATATAGTTAAAGAAACAACATTATTCCCAACTTAAAATGTCAACCCATATGGCAGACATAAGAATACAGATATTCTGTATAGAGCGGCAGTTTTTCAAAATGTAATCAATATTTAAATAGCAATTAAATATTATACTTAGAATAATATAAATCATAATAAACAGACTGATTCTTGCGTATTGAAATAACATTCACTTTTGAAATGAACAATTTTTTTCAAAGACATTTCTAAGAGACTTTTTTGCACACAGACATAAACCTGCACTCATATTCCTGAAATAATTTCCAAATTCATTGTTTCAATAAAAATTGCTTGGTTAGAATTTTGGTCAGTGATAAAGTATATAATACTTTATAGGTCATTTTTTATTTGTTATTACTTTTCATATAAGATATATAACTGTTGTGACTAAATTTATTGTAGTATAATGCACATGTGACTGTTACATACAAAGGCAAAAATGAGAACACTGAATTTCATGGAATTAGAGTTACTGAGAGCTGTGACCCTCCATGTGGTTGCTAAGAACCTTATCTAGAACTTCAACAGAAACAGCCTATGTTCTTAATACAGTAAACCATCGCTCTAGACATTATCAATCATTTTTACTTTCTAAAGACATAATATGTCAAATATTATATTTGTAATATGACAGTTTGAAAAAAAATATTTACAGAGATTCTATTTTTTCTTTATCAATATGTATAACAACTTATCTTGATTTTTAAGTAGCTGAAAGTTTCATATATTTTTGATTATGTTATTCCTACTCATCATACTTTCTTTCCAAATTTATCCCCTACTCTAACTACGTAACTTTTTTATTTTTTTTCTTATTTTTTTATTATTATGAACAAAGAAGTCACACTTTCTCTCCTTGTATATCCTTATTTAAGGTCTATTCCCCCTCCCACCACATCAGGCCATTCTCTCTTCTCCATAACTCCCCATTCTCCCCCCCCCTCCCCAAGCAGGCAGCAGTCAGTCCCATGGTCCCAGGGTCCCAATATTATTTAGCTCAGCCTCCACTCCTGGCAGATTCAGTTTTCTCCCCCCAACCTCAAGTCTGAGTTAGGTGTTCCTCTAGGGGGAGTGGGATTCAACGAGTCAGTCCAAGATGTTTCTGATCCCAAGCTGTAAAGCGGTTGTGGTTTGCAGCTTGGACATGCTTTGCTTTTTGGTTTTTCATTCAGAGTCCACTAATGAGTGAGTACATCCCTTGCTTATCTTTCTGGGTTTGTGATACCTCGCTCAGGAGGATATTCTCCAAATCCATCCATTTGCCTGCAAATTTTAGGATATCATTTTTTTCTTACTGCTGAGTTGTACTCCATTGTGTAGATATACCACAGTTTGTTAATCCATTCTTCAGTTAAGGGGCATCTAGGTTGTTTCCAGGTTCTTGATATTGTAAATAATGCTGCTATGAACATAGTTGAGCTAATACCTTTGGAGTGTGTCTTTAGGGTATACACCCAGAAGTGGTATTGCTCTGTCCTTGGGGAGATTGATTCTCAATTGATTATGTTTCTATGAGCATGATTTATAGTATGATTAATCATCCTTTGGATATCTGCCTATGGGGAATATTGTTGGGTCTTAGGGTATATTAAGTCCCAATTTTCTTAAAATCCACCATATTTGCCCAAAAGGCTGTACGTATTTATACTTCTATCAACAGTGAAGGATGGTTCCCTTTGCTCCACATTTTTTCCAGCATTACTTGTCATGGAGTTTCTGACTCCAGCCATTCTGACAAGTGTAAGATGAAATCTCTGTTCCTTTCAATTTACATTTCTCTAGTGCCTAAGAATTTTGATATTGATTTTCAAAAAACAATAAAAAGAAAGGATACTGTTTATATAGGAGAACAGTATGCTTCCCATTTGAAAAAAATGCAAGAATTGATAAGCCCCTTGGACTTCCATTTTAATTTTTGCTTCTGTGTCCAAAGGAAAACTAATAACAATGAATAAAACTAAGCATACAAACAAACAACGCAAATTTTTCTATTTCCCTACTGTTCCTTTCTATGCTCAAATCTGTAGCTAGAATCTTCTACACAGTATGAACTCAAATTGCTTTCACGAGCATTAGTATCTAATATTAATGAATTACAGATCTAAAATACACAGCACCATGCCAGGCACATAGCAGAATATGCATCTGATTAAGCTACCACTTAGCTTCTCAAATGTTTCTTGGAATAGTTAAATCTGGCATGAAAAAAAACCCACAATTTAAAATTAATGCAATTAATGATGATAAATATTTGCCAATTCTATTTTGGGGTTACTTATACAACAATACTAGTATGAACATTTAGAATACAGCTCTATAAAACATATATTTTATTATAAAATATTCAGACATAAAATTGGTGAATCAAAAATAATTGAAAAGCATCTGACATAAACTGGTTTTAATTATTATTTTTTGCAATCAGAAGTATCTATCTATAGCACACTCTAACTTTGATCACTAATAAAATTATCACACATCTTTTGTTCTCCCTTTGTTGCAATAAGTTTTACTCCCTCTCTGAGACACATTTCTTCTAAAATAATTCTTTCTGGAAAGCAGAGATTTTAAGTTCATTGCAGAGAACTAGAGTTTTCTTTTCTCACTGGCAAAGGTAGACTTAGAGATTGTCCCCAAAATGGGAAATATTGAGAATAGACTGGAGACAAAACATTTAACATCCACAATTAGGAAAACATGAATATAGTTTAGGCAAAATTCTCAGAACAAATTTTGGTAATTGTTGACTAACAGCACTATTTCCAAGAAGATGATCAAAGACTATGAGAGAAAGGCAATTAACAAAATCCATGTTGAAAATTCAAAGTGCATCAGAAATTTACTCAATCAGAATTCCTCTACCCCCCCCCTTGGTTGCCTACTGCTTCATTCTCTTTCCACATACTTACCTGATATTGGACAAAGATAAAAGCAATGCAAAATGGTGGAATAAATAAAAAATAGTGAGAAAATATAAAATGTCAGGCAGAATTAAAAACTAAGCTCTGAAATGAATCAGAAAATAAAGTTCAACATGTTATATCTTTACGTTGGTTTTTGTTTTTGCCTCAAACCCATGTGCATCTTATCTTTTAAGTGACACATAAACTATACTAAATGGCTCTTCAAACCACTCTCTCAATTTTACTAGACAACAATAGTAAAGTAAGTATTATTTTAATGCTTGGGCTTAGGTTTTATTATGCTTTGAAAGTCTGTAGGAGTATGTATTGACAGCACTATAAACCTAGAGAAATCTTGCAAATTAGATATTTTGTGTATTTGACATAATTGATTATTATGTGTTTCTTAATTGCTAATATATAAATACTAACTACCACATACAGTGTGTATTTTTAAACTTGTAATCTATAAGAACTTCTGTTTAATTTATGCCAAGTTTTCTATGATTTAGAGTTATCTCATATTAAATATATATAAAGTTTGAAGTAATTTATACTCCATTTGTAAACCCATTTTCCATAGTCATTCTATTGCTGACATACTTAAATGGCATATTTTCATGTTTGTTTTCTTGGCATGAAGAACACAATCTAACTTTATTGTCAACAGTTGACCAAGGAGATGTACAACGAGCTTTTCTGTATCATCGATGGACATGGTAACCATTTCTCGAGACCTCTGTATAATTAGCAGCTTGTAAAGCTCACTTTTTACTTTTACCACCATAAAATATGCTTTCTTCAGGAGAATGCAATTGGAAAATATCTCTTGTTTTATAAAAGAAATTATAGAGGATCTATTAGATATTTGATATATGTAGTTCTAATTGCAATATTCTCTTATTTCTTTAGATGACTCATAGCAAAAATAAAAACAACATGGTTAATTGTGATTATTTTTAAATATAAATTTTGTAGGTTTGCAATGTAAGATAAAAGAACTATTATTTAAATAAATATGCCCAGGAATCTGTGAAACTCTTTGTGTTTGTGTCTGGGAAAGAAAGAGAGAGAGAGAGAGAGAGAGAGAGAGAGAGAGAGAGAGAGAGAGAGAGCAATCAAGACACCTTGTTTTCATTGTCTGAAATATTTCTAGTAGGTAATTTTTCAAGAGATGAAACATTTGAAGACCTGAGGATGATTATCTTTTTAGTAAAAATAGTTAAATTCTTGTTACCTTTTATGAATCATAAAACTTCATTAAAATTATTTAATCTAAAATGCATTGAAAATGTCTAAAAATATAACAAAATCAATAGATAGAAAAATTATTGTTCCTAAAGGAGAAATTACTACCATTATGCAGCTAAATAGATATAAAACTAAACTGTTTCCTTATATATCCCTATCCCCTTAAATTTATATAGTTCTCATTTGAAAGTCTTCCATTTGTATTTGATAATGACAAACACAGATACAAACTGTTTTAGGTTTCCGGAATTAGATGGTAGCCTGTTCAGCCCTAACGGAAACATGTATCAGGTACCTCCAAACCCCGAGAGTCTGAGATTTTGAGTAGAAAGGGGGTAGAAATAATGTAAGGGCCAAGTGGAAAACTGCTTGGAAGCTGCTTCAGGTCACAGCAAAACAGTGACACTAGGAACTCCTAAGACACTCAAAACTTGTGGAAGCTCAAGCTAGAAAAACCTTTCAGAAGGATAATAGTCATAAAACTTGTGGTTTGATTCTTGCGGAAAAATTAATATTTTAAAGCATTGAAAATTTTCCTATGAACATTTTAAAATTCAGTTTGTTTATTCCTTTATGGCAAGATAAATAAAATTAAAACATATTTAGCAATATTTAGACTACTGGATTTAGAATACTTTCATTCTAAACAAAAGTTGATGTACATACTGTTTCAAATAATTTGGAGTAATTGATAATATTACTTAGAAATTCATAGTTAAGCAAATTATTTCTAACTTTTTATCACATCTATCGTTAATAAGAAAAAAGTGTTGGTTTTCTTTCATTTTTGAAACAATTCACCTTATATGGGTGCAATTGTGGTCATTCCTCTCTAAATGTTTTTTACAAATTTTCATCACTAGTTTGGTGAGTTGATAAACTGTACAAATTTAGGGAAAATTGCAATAACTCTTAGCCTCTAGGAATGTATAAACCAGACACAGCAGAGAGAAACATAATGAGGAGTTAAAAATAGTTGTATGATATGTACTCTGTCAACAGAGAATATTCAGTTTTATTATGTATTCAATTTAGCTATAATGAATAATAAATTGAAAGGGAAATCATAAGCATAATTATATTTTATCAAAAAGAAAATGCTGCTTGAAATCATTTTGTCTGAAAGCAGATGAAATATTTAAAATATTATTGAAATTTGTGAAACAAGAAGCACTGAGCATGGAACATGGCAGCGGGAGAAGAGGAGACAGACTTGGTGTGTGCCAAAGAGGCATAGAGAGTGATAAGTCTTTAGAAATAATGCCTTGCTGTAGAAGTTGAGGATGTTGGATTTATAAATTATGTTAGTTCTTTGTAAAAAAAAAATAGTTAGTTTTATATTCTAAACTTTAGAAATGTGTTTCCCCCAAGTGTGTGGTTTTGTTATAGTACTAGTATTCAGAAAATAGAAAAAGACGGTGGAGACTAAATGGAGGAATGTAGCTGAGGGGTGAAATGTTACAGTTAATCTAGGGTAAAGGTTTGGTTTAACAGTAGAATATGCTACACTTCAAAATACCAGAAGGAGAAAACTAAAAATGTTTCTAATTAAGAAAGATTATCTTTTTAATAATTTAAATATATTTACATAATCTTCATTCCACCCTTTTCTTGAGTAAATTCCAGCCATTTACCCCTTTGTTCTCTTTAAATTTCATGGATTTATTTAAATTAATTGTTAATATACATATACACATACTCCTAAATATGTGTCTTTTTATTGTTCTTATTAAAGTCTTAATTTTTAGAAGCTATATTATTAGCTGTCAGTGGTTTCACATGCCTATAATCCCAGAAATTGGGAGACAGACGCAGGCAGATATCTGAGGGAGTCTGAGGCCAGCCTAGTCTACATAGAACGTTTCAGGACAGACAAAGCTACAAATAGAAACCCTGTCTCAACAAAACAAGAAAGAAGAAGATCAAGAAAAAGAAGAAGCAGAAGGAGAAGAAGAAGAAGAAGAAGAAGAAGAAGAAGAAGAAGAAGAAGAAGAAGAAGAAGAAGAAGAAGAAGAATTATATTGTCTTAATGTCAAGTATCTGTGGGATTAGTTTTTTGATATTTCCAGAAGACACAATTTTACAGCAAGCTTTCTGATACTTTATTTTCCATCTCCACTGTCCCTTCCACTATCATTGAGTCTTTAATGCCAGTGGTCTACTGTTAATTCATCTACTTAGCCTGGCCAGGATACAACCTCCTATGCTGTGAAATTTGATAGCTGTAGTTTTCTGTAATGTTCTTCTTTTATTACAGAGAAGTTTCTTTGAAGAGTGGTGACAGCTGTATGTGTCTGTAGGTTTAATGATACATGCAAAGAATGCAGTTAGGAGATACATATAGCAAAGTGGTATTTATGTGCTCTTCTTTAAGATAAGTGAACTCTCTAGCTAGTACTTGCCAAGGATTACAGGACTGTGGCATAAATTCCTTCTTTATAAGTGGGTCTTAACTCCACCTATAGAACTGAAGATTTGAGATTAGAAGCACAAAGTAGAAAGATCTTTCTGGATATGAATTACTGCACTAAACAATCCTTTCTAATTTTATCCCATTTACCTGCTAACTTCATGATTTTTGCTTCTTTGCAATTGCAGAGTATCCTCTAGAGAATTTGTATTATAGTTTCTTTAATCATTCATCATTTGTAGGACATTTAACTTGTTACCATTTCTGAGCCACTTTGAAAGAAGTAAACATGAGTGATTAAGCTTCTGTGAAAAATTGCACCAGTACTTTGGAAATATTCTTAGGAGTACCATAGCTGGATCATATGGTAGATATATTTTTAGCTTTGGAGAGTTCTCTACACTGATTTTCAGAGTGGCTGTACTTGTTTGAACACCCACATAAGGCAAATGCAAGTTTTCTTTACCACACAACCTCTCCCACATTTGTTTTGTTGATCTTAGCCCCTTTAACTAAGAGAAGAAATTAAATTGAAAGTTCCTTAGATTTGTTTTTTGTTATTTTTTTCATTTTGAATAAAGTCTCATTTTTTATTCATGTATCTGCTTTGTCAAACTTCCTTCCCCTTCCCATCCCTCCCAGTCATTCTCTCTTCTCTCCAGCTCCTCATCTTCCCCTCAGCAAGAGCAGGATGTCCTAAATTCCTAAGGTGGCTTAGTTCAGCATACACTCCAGGAAAATCTGCTTTCCTCATTCCAACATCAAGACTGGGTCAGGTGTTCCTCTGGAGGGAGTGGGATCCAAGAGGTTGGTCCAATGTGCATCAGATCCCAAGCTATTCAGTGGTTGTGGTTTGCAGCTTGGAAATGATTTGCTTTTATTTTTTTAAGTCCACTAATGAGTGTGTAATTCCCTGTTTATCTTTCTGAGTTTGTGATACCTCACTCAGGAGGATATTCTCCAAATCCATTCATTTGCCTGAATATTTTAGGATATCTTTTTTTTTTCCCTTACTGTTACATTGTGTAGATGTTCCACAGTTTGTTAATCCTTTCTTCAGTTTAGGGACATTTAGGTTGTTTTCAGGTTCTTGCTATTATGAATAATGCTGCTATGAACATAGTTGAGCTAATGCTTTTGGAGTGATGATGTGCATCTTTAGAGTATATGCCCAGGAGTGGTATTGCTGGGTCTGTTGGGAGATAGATACTCAGTTTTGTGAGAAATCGCCATACTGCATTCCAGAGTGGCAGAACAAGCTTACACTCCCATCAACAATGGAGGGGTGTTCTCCTTGTTCTGCAACCTCTCCAGCATAAACTGTCATCTGTTGCTTTTATCTTAGCCATTCTGACAGGAGTAAGTTGCTATCTCAAAGTTGTTTTGATTTGCATTTTTCTGATGGCTAAAGATATGGAGTACTTTTTCAAGTGTCTTTCAGCCATTTGAAATTCTGCTAAGAATTCCTGTTTTAGTTCTGAACCCCATATTTGATTGGGTTATTCAAGGTTTTGTGCTCAAGTTTCTTGATTTTTCTATGTATTTTATTTTATTTTATGTTAAAAAATTGTGATATTTCTTAACTTGGTTTATTCATTCTTTAATCACTCTATGTTCATATTCATAGCACATTTCTTGAATGCATTTTTTGTTTTTTGTGAAAAATATTTTCATGCAATATACTATAATTTTCACTTTTACAACTCCTTCCAACTTCTCTACTTCCCCAAATTCACACAATTTCTTTCTCATTAGAATATAAACAGGCAAAAATTTATAAACACTAATAAAACTAAATAAATCAGAATAGCACAAAACAAGAAGTAAAAGAGCTAAAGGAAAAGCACAAAAACACTCATAGATGTTTTTTACACCAGAAACTTTCACATGTATGCAAATCAAGTGTAAGGAAATAAAAGAGAAAGACCCTGAAAAAAAACCTCCAAATGTCATTGGGTTTGTTTAGTGTTATCCATCTATTGCTAGACATGGGGTCTGTCCTTAAGAGTGCCTTGTATACCTAGGGGTACTTGTTAGTTAAAAGAAAAAATCCACTCTCATTTAAAGATAGCTTCTGCTATACTATAAAGCTACAGTAATAAAAACAGCCTGGTACTGGCATAAAAACAGACTTGTGGACCAATGGAATAGAATTGAGGATCCAGACATTAACCCAAAAACCTATGAACACCTGATCTTTGACAAAGAGGCCCAAAACATTCAATGGAAAAAAGACAGTTTATTTAACAAATGGTGTTGGCATAACTGGAAGGAAGTGTGTAGAAAAATGCAATTAGATCCGAGCCTGTCACCCTGCACAAAACTCAAATCCAAGTGGATCAAAGACCTCAACTTAACCCCAACCACTTTGAACTTGATAGAAGAGAAAGTGGGAAATACACTTCTACAAATTGGCACAGGCCACCATTTCCTAA
>PVIH01022418.1:0-27203 GCA_004025045.1 Sigmodon hispidus | reverse complement strand
GCCAAGTGAACCCTTTTCTCCCCAACTTGCTTTTTGGTCATGTTTCATCATACTAATGCAATGACATTTCAATTCTTAATATCAATTCCCCAAGGGCATCCAAGTTTGTAAAGGAAACACGACTACAGCTTAAATCACATATTTACCCTCACACACTAAATTAAATGGAGAGAAACTCAAAACAATTCCACTAAAATCAGGAACAAGACTAGGCTGATCACTCTCTCTCTCTCTCTCTCTATATATATATATATATATATATATATATATATATATATATATTCAGTATAGTACTTGAAATTTTAGCTAGAGCAACAAGATAACTGAAGGAGATCAAAGGGATACAAATTGGAAAGAAAGAAGTCCAAGTATTATTATTTGCAGACCCAGATATAAATCCACACACATATAGACACCCAAGTTTATGTTTTTTATTTTATGCTTTTATATTCTGACCACAGTTTCTCTTCTCTCCTCTCAGAACCTCTCTCCACCTCCTTTCTTCCCCCTAATCCACATCACCTTTTTTCTTCAGAAAATGGCAAGCTTCCCATGGTTATCAATCAGCCTTGGCATATCAAGTTCCAGTGAGACCAAGTACCTTCCCCTGTATTAAGGCTAGAGAAAGCATCAGGAATTGAGTCCCAAAAGCCAGCAAAAGTGTCAGAGATAGACCCTGCTCCCATTGTTAATAGTCCTACAAAAAAGACCAAGCTACAAAACTGTAACATAAGTTTTAATAAAGAAGCCAGAAATATACACTGGAAAAAAAAAAGCATCTTCGACAAATGGTGATAATCAAACTCCATGACTGCATGCAGAAAAATGTAAATAGATCTATATCTATTCCCTTGTACAAAATTCAAGTCCAAATGGACCAAAAACCTCAACATAAAACCAGATACGCTGAGCATGATAGAAGAGAAAGTAGGAAATAGCCTTGAATGTATTGGCACAGGAAGAGACTTTCTGAAAAGAACACTGATAATGCAGGCTAAGATCAACAGTTAATAAATAGGACCTCACAAAACTGAAAAACTTCTGTAAAGCAAAGAACAAAATTAATTGTACAAAGTGAGAATAGATTTTTCACCAACTATATATCCTACAGAGGACTAATATCCAAAATATATAAAGAACTCAAGAAACAAGATATCAAAAAAACAAAATAATCCTATTTTAAAATGAGATAAGGATCTAAACAGAAAATTCTCATTAGAGGGAACTTAAATGGCTGAGAAACACTTGAGGAAATGTTCAGCATCCCTAGCCATCAGGAAAATAAAAATCAAAACAACCCTGAGATTCTATTTTACATCTGTCATAATGACTCATATCAATAAAGCAAGTGATAGCTCATGCTAGAAAGATTGTGGAGCAAGGGGAACACTCCTCCATTGCTGGTGGAAATTAAAATTTTTATAGCCACTATCTAAATCAATATGGTAGTTCCTTAGAAGGTGAGGAACCAATCTACCTCAAGACTCAAATACCACTCTTGGGCATATAACCAAAGGATGATTCATATTACCACAGAGACACTTGCTACCCATGTTCTACAAAGCTTTATTCATAAAGCCAAAAACAGGAAATAACCTAGATGTACCTCAACAGAAGAATGGATAAAGAAAATGTGGTACATTTACACAATGGAGTATTAGCTGTTTAAAAAATAACATGAAATTTGCAGGCAAATGAATGGAACTAGAAAAAAATCCCAAATGAGGTAACCCAGAAACATAAATATGGTACATACTCACTTATAAGGGGATATTATCCATTAAGTAAATGATAACCAATCTACAATCTGCAGACCCAGAAAAGTTAGGTAGAGATAGAGTCTAGAGATATTGTAGGGATCTTCCTGGAAGGAGGAAATAGAATTGACTTTATTGGGCAACTGAGGATAAACAAGAATGGAAGTTAGGGATCAGGTGAGAAGAAATAAAGTGGAGAGAGTGTGGGGAGAGACATCTGGAATTGGGGGTGGCACTTGAGGGATGCTATGGAAAGCTACCGCAATGGAAACTTCCTGGGATCTATGAATATGATTCTAATTAGGACTCCTAGTGATGGGAGGTGCAGAGTTTTAACTGCCCATCTCTTGTAGACAAGCGAGGCTTCCAATGGTGGAACTAGGTTGCATTCAATCAAGTTGTTGGCCTAGGGGTTCCCAGGAAAATCCCTAAACAACTCAAGCTGCTGCTAAGACAAAAGGTTGCTCTCCAAAAAAATAGCAATGGAGCCACATTGCCAAGGACAACACCCACACAACTCATTGAACATGGAGAAGTTCATGTATCTACAGCTGGTATCTACATGGTGTGGGAAAGTACTCTGCAGGCTACAGAAAGAGAAACATAGACATCAACCCAGCTACAAAACCTTTGTTCTATAATCTTTCCTGACTGTGTAACATGCTAGCATGATGGTGGCCTAAAACTTGTGGAAATAGCTAACCAATGTCTGCTTTGATCTAAGGCCCACTCCATGAGAAGGAACCCATACAAGACATTGCTTAAGTAACTAAGAACCAGAGACTAGATAGCCTAGAAACCTAGCGTAAAACCAAATACTATTGATAAATCAATAAAATGATTCCCAATGATATTCTACTGTACTCAAAGACCAGTACTTTATGCAGTAATCATCAGAAAAGCTTCCTCCTGCAGCAGATGAGAATAGATGCAGAGACCTACAGCCAAACATTATGCAAAGAGAACATCTATATTGGAGGTCTCCACCAAATCCCTCCCCTCAGAGGTCATAGAATTCAGCAGAAGATGAGGTTCCCCCTCATCCTTAGACTGTAAGGACAAGAGAGGATGGAGGACACACCAGGAGAACAAGGTCATCTAAAATCAACTGAGCAAGCAGTATCTGCAGCCATAGACCCTGAAGCAGCAAGCCCAGGGCCTACATGGGTCTGCACCAGGTCCTCTGCATATATATTATAGCTATCAGCTGAATGTTTTTATGTGGCTCTTGACTGTAAGAACAAATGCCTGCTCTTGGGACTCTTTTCCTCATGTTGGGTTGCCTTGTTCAACTTGGATGTCATAGTTTTGCTTCATCTTATTATATTTTATTTTGTCATGTTTGGTTATTGTGAAGGCATGGATTTATCATTACAAAACTAGTTCAGGAAAAGAGTATTTAATGCCTGAGAGCAAGGCCCAGGTCTGAGTCTGGAAAGAATCTCAGGAATGCACTTGACAGCCAATAGATTTAAAAGTTTGGCACCTAAAGTTCAGCCAGCAGATTCAGGGCTTGGGTTTGCACCAAAATTGTAGCAAATAGTTGCTGTACCCCACACCCCTTTACCCAATCTTGGAATGCCAAGTCATGCACCCCACTTCTTTTTTTAATTTATTTATTTTTATTTTATGTACAGTGATGTTTTGCCCTGAAGCTAGAGTTATAGACAGTTACTAGCTGCCATGTGGATGATTGGAATCAAACCCGAGTCCTCTGGAAGAACATTCAGTGCTCTTAACCACTGAGTCATCTCTCCAGCCCCTGCACCCTGCTTATTTAGGCTTTCCTTTAAAAAGAACTCCTCACCTCAGGGCTTGGGGCCAAAAACCCTCCACTGCACCAAAACAAAGGGTTTCTGATCTGGATTCTTTGACTCTTTCCAAAGCAATAAACAGAGCCTCATGTGTTTGCATTGACCTAGCTCCCTGATGGTCTTTGGGAGTCCCTTGACATGGGTACAACAGTTATCTCTTAGAAAGCTATTCTTTTTGAATGAAAGACAGGAAAGAAGTGGATCCAGAGGGGAAGGGAAGTAGGGAGGAAGTGAGAGAAATGGAGGGAGTAGAAACTGTAATCAGGATATTGTGTGAGAAAAGAATCTATTCTCAATAAAAGAAAAAATGTTTGAAAACCCATAAGGACAATGTGCAGGGAGGAAGAGGGTAAGGGTTAGGGTAAAGATGATGGATGATGGGCGGCAGCATGGGGGCAAACTTCAACAAGGCACAATGAAAATCAAATCAAAGCCGCCGTTTTGTATGGAAACTTAATTTAAAAAATGAAGCAAAAATCAACAAAAATATAACTGTGGTGGTTTGGATGAGAATGGCCCTCATAGTTTCCTATGTTTGAATACTTGGTCCCCGCTTGGTGGGACTATTTGGGAAGGATTAGGAGATGTGGATATATTGGAGGCGTGTCAACTAAGGGTGGGTTTGAGGTTTCAAAAGCCCCCTTGGTTTGTGATTTTATCACAACAATAAAATAGTAACTAGCACGGTAACCATAAACAAATGTCTATAGTAACCTTAACTCTGAAACCTAAGAGAACATATTTTGAAAACTGTAAATCACAGAAACAAATAGAACTCAGACGTATGGCAAGAACAAGCTGTGCTATGACTCCACGTCTTAGCTACTTCTCTACTGCTGTGATAAAACACCATGACCAAGGCAAGTTAGAAAATGAAGGATTTATTTGGGGCTTATGGATCCAGAGGAATGAATCAATCAGCATCCCAACAGGGAAGCATGGCAGCAGGCAGACAAGGCCATTGGAGCAGCAACTGAGAGCGCACCTCTGTCTGCAGAATTGCAAAGAAAAAGAAGAGCATGCTCTGGAAAGGGTGGGGAGGCTTTTGAAATTTCAAAGCCTACCTCCAGTGACAGGCCTCCTCCAGCAAGGCTAATCTTCCCCCAAACAATTCCATTAACTTTGGACCAAGTATTCAAACTCTAAGGTACATTCTCATTCAAACCACTATATTCTACAAAGGCAAAAATAATCTAACTGGGAATTTTATCAGTATAATTAACTGCATTAGAATAAAAAAAGAACAATTGAGATGGCTCAGCAGGTAAAAGCACTTGCCATCAAGCCTGGTGACCTTAGTTCAATCCCCAAGATATACATTGTAGAAGAAAATAATTCACCCAAATCGTCCTCTGATCTCCACATGCACACCATAGTATGCACATTTCACATGCATACGTTTATACATGGATGTGCACATACAAAATGAATAAAAATGTACTAAATAAATTTTAAGATGACCCATATGAAACTCTCAAAGAATGAAGAATACTATTTTTAAATAAATAAATCATAAAGGAGCAAAGTAGATAATTCTATCAATCTGTTGAAAAGACATAAAGTGGGAAATCAGCAGCTTTTCCTAAGAGGTACTGAAAGAAATAAAAAGACCTAACAAGTATTGACCAAAAAAATTTAACAAAAGTCAATGAGTAATCCTGATTCTAACCAGAAAAATGCCAAAGGCACCTCTAATAAAACCAGAATCAAGCCAGTGTCGCCTATAACCTTCCCTTACACTCAACATTTTCCTCCAGGCAGTGGTGACACAGTCTTTAATCCCAGCACTCAGGAGGCAGAGGCAGATGGAGCTCTGTGAGTTCAAGGCCAGCCTGGTCTACAGAGTGAATTCCAGAGCTACACAGAGAAACCCTGTTTCAAAAACCCCACCCCATCCTTCTCTCACCCTGCCTCAAAAGAGAGAATTTTCAGAAATTATATTTGCAGTAGGATAAGAAAATGATTAGTATAAATTGAGAAAAGATAAAATATTTACACTATGATTAATGACTGAACTCTAAAATATAAGAAATTATCTTTCAAGTTAGAAGTTAAGCAATTAGAAGAACACAAAACACCAATAACTTCCATCTGTTATAGCAAGTTTTGAAAACTGACACTTTGAGAGCTCCTGTGCTAATATTTGTACTATTTTTTAAAATTTTGCTTAAAAGTACATAAATTACTGGTCAATGGGGGAATCAACATATCACAATGAACAAATGCAATAGCATGCCATTATCAATGTTTCTTTAATATTTACTTTTTCACACACAAATCAGATTGGTTTCTCTGTTTAGGCACAAACCAAATACATTTTATAAATTTAAATCTTGCCCAGTGGTGGTGGCACAGGTCTTTAATCCCAGCACTTGGGAGGCAGAGGCTATGAATTCAAGGCCAGCCTGGTCTATGGAGTGACTTCCAGGACAGCTAAGGCCATATACACACACAAAAGCCCTGCCTTGACATTAAATAAATAGATAAGTAAACAAACAAACAAACTTAAATCTTTATCAAACACATACTTCCAAACTCTCAAATACTTTTTAGATTCCTCCTTTTCTTTTATTTATTTATTTATTTATTTGCCTTGGTGTTTGCCTGGAACTGGAACTACAGATAGTTGTTAGCTGCCATGTGGGTGCTGGGAATCGAACCCAGGTCCTCTGGAAGAGCAGACGGTGCTCTTAACCGCTGAGCCATCTCTTCAGCCCCTAGATTCCTCCTTTTCATATGTCCAACAATAATAGAATGTAGCTGCTTCTTCTTCTTCCTCCTCCTCCTCTTCTTCTTCTTTTTCTTAAGTGAGGTTTCCTATTATTTTAAGTCATCTTTTATAAATTATGACATTGTCATAGTCCAAAATTCATTTTACTTGTCTTCTTGGTTTGAAACATTTTTGTACTACATAAATAAGAACAAGGAATCATGACCTACTGCAGAATTACATCTTTTTTATTTCACTGATCCAGAACCACACTCCAATAGTGTGCAGTGCAAGAAGAAAAAGAGCACTTGAAAAGTCCTATCCAAAAAAATGGAAAAATGGCACAATAGATGTCTGGGGGCTAGATTGAAGAAGTAAAATTACATCTGTCAATTGTGCCATTCACAAACATACATACCAGAAAGAATTCTCTTTAAACATAGGAATACAAACATATGGGGGGTGATAAAAGCTTGTAGAAAACATTTTTAAATTCTTTTGCACTCTTAAGTGCAAAATCCTAGCCCACACATGAAAAATCTAGAAAGCACAGGGAAAGATAAGTAATAGAATGTCTGGAGAATGTCAGACATCTACAAAGAAAGGCATTATGATCCAAGTGAAAAAAATGAAGAGGTAGAGATGCATGACATGTTGATGTAGAGGTATAAAGTCTGAGAATAGAACAATACATAAACTGAGCTCATTTTCGGCTAAAAATGTGAGTATGCAGCTTCAGATAAGATGGAGAAATAGGAATTGCTACCGTGTCTTCTGGTGAAGGAAAAGAATCAATCAATAAAAGAAATAGTAGGCTTGGTTCCAAAGAGAGAAAGAAGAGATTCACAAAGGTAATGATAAAATAGCTAAAATGTACCAAAAGAAAGATGAATAGGCTAGGTGTGATGGTGTAGTCATACAGTCTCAGCAGTGGGGAGGCTGAGGCAGGAAGATTAAGAGTTCAAGGCCAGGCCCAATAACACAGTGAGCCAGAGATGAGCCTGGGGTATATGAGAGAAAGAAAGGAAAAAAGAAAAGAAAGAAAGAAGGAAGGAAGAAGAGAAAG
Organism: Sigmodon hispidus; assembly: GCA_004025045.1. NCBI lineage: Eukaryota > Metazoa > Chordata > Mammalia > Rodentia > Cricetidae > Sigmodon > Sigmodon hispidus. The sequence goes on along the minus strand of PVIH01022418.1, from coordinate 19,856 downwards.
ACAGCAAAAGGAAAAAAGGAAGAATGAAAGGAAGAAAGAAAGGAAGGAAGGTGGTAGAAGAACCAAAGGAGCAGAGAAGGAGGAAATGGAGGAAATGAAATGAAGGGGAAAGGTAGGATAAAGGGAAAGAGGTCAAGCCAAACTCAGCTCCAGGAGGAAAGACTCCTTAGTAGGGAAAGAGAACCAGAAGCCTCATCCAGAAGGTATGCTAAGTACTCCAAGGTGAGTAAAACAACTGTCAGTCCTACCTCCAGGGCAAGCCTAGGGCCCGCTGAAGCTTCAAACCTAGATGCATGCTTCAACAAGACAGTGATTTCCTGGGGGGTGGGTGGTCATAAGTAGAGAAGGATTCCATTTTCTCAGTACATGATTTGGAGGGCTGTGGGCAAGCTGCCATCTTGAGGAGAAATCTACTGTTTATAAATTTCCATGGGTACCTGAGAACAGTGAACATCAAAACTCCAGAGGCACTTAGAATCCTAAATATCATAACCAAAGAAACACCTCATCATGACATATTATAACCCATATGTCAAAAAGGAAGTAAAATAAAATAAATATTAATAGCCTTAAGGGATGATGTTTTACCTTCAATATTGAAGGATACAAATAGAATCAGATCTCATTATCAAAAAAGCTAAGAATGAAAATAATGGAACTGAAGAAATAACACAATAGTTATGTGGTGAGAGTGTTCTATGTAAATAAAGGAGCTGTTTTGTCCTATGGGGAGCACCATAGAAGTGGGTGCAGGAATCAGACAATAGACAGATAGGAGGGTGGAGTCAGTCAGAACCAAGTAAGGAATCCAGGTGAGCCACAGGCTGGGCCATGTAGCAGATAGATTACTAGAGATGGGCTGAATTAAAATGAAAGAGCTAGCTAGTAATGTGCTTGAGACATAAGCCAAAAAGTATGAAGTTAATATAAGCGTCTGATTAATTTCTTTGGGGGATAAAAGCCGCTGCAGGTCAGGTCCAGACCTCTGGCCCAAACGAGTCCGGAAACATTTTACAACATAGTTAAGAGCACACACAGCTCTTCCAGAGGATCTGAGTTCAGTTCCCAGCACCCATGTTGGGAAGCTCATAACCACCTTAAACTCCCACTCCAAAGTGGTGTGATACCCTCTTCCGGCCTCTGCAAGCACCTGTATATCCGTGACATACACAGAAATACACACATATTTTTGCCATAGCCTGAACATCAAGGGATAATATATTTTAGTTACTAAAATGAAAGAATTGTCAACCATGTCACCATGAAAGCTATCTTTTAAAGGTGATGGAGAAGACATATATTTCAGAGCAGCAGAAATTAAGACAGTTATGGCCACTAAGCACAAGAGAAGAAAGGTAAAGGAGTATTATACACAGAGCAAGAAGATAGTCTCAAGAAGATGAATAGAAAAAAAGGTAGAAAACAATCCATCATGGCCAACATACTAACGCAGCACACCCTCAATTTTGATCAGAGAAAAAACAAACAAAAATAACCTATACAAGAGCAACAAATATAATTACAGGAATTAGAAAACAGTTCTTAATAACTGCCTTAGATGGATATAGCCTCAACTCACTTATAGACTACAATGGGGAAAAAAGCCAAGCATATGTTGTTTCTAGAAACCACATCTCAGAGAGAGAGAGAGAGAGAGAGAGAGAGAGAGAGAGAGAGAGAGAGAGAAAAGAGACTGGGAGTCAAAAGCTAAAAGCTGGTCTGTCAATAGGATGAATGCTGAAAGCAAGACTGCGTAGCTAATCTGCTATGTGATAAAACAGTTTTTAAGGGAAAATGGGTCAGAAATGATAACCAAGGACACTACATACTAATAAAGGGAACACTTCAACAATTGACCATTAAAACTGTAAATATATATGCACAAATGTTGAAGCCCAAAATTTCATAAAACAAATATTAGCAGGATAAAAGATCACATAGAGCCCTGACTGCCCCACACAGGCCCTTCCCACTCCATAGCTAACCTGTCTACCAAGACAAATCTTACACATCCATTTCAGTAGATTAGCAGGGTAAGTCCACCTGATCCTCCCTCCACATACCATCTCAAACCCCAGATCTACTCGAAAATTTCGTTGTTGGACCAAGATGCACATCATACACAACAGACAAGTCGCTGTGCCCAACAGACTTCAGTCCACCTAAACTATACCCAACCTCCAGGCCCAATCCAATCTGCATATCCTATCTTTTCCCTAATCTGATCACTCCATATTAAACACATAACTGACAAAAGAAGTTCACATGCCCAGATCTCATCACAAAATACATGCAATATGAAAGATTAAGGCAGTTTCCCTCCAACCCAATAATTATGTAAAAATATTTCCCAATATCCCCAATGAATATAGATTAAAAAATGTTTAATAAAATATTTGCAAACCAAATTCAGACATATATCAAAAGGATTATCCACCATAACCAAGTTGACTTTATCACTGAAATGCAGAAATTGTTGTTTAATTTATGCAGGTCAATAAATGTAATAAACTATATAAGTGGACTTAAAAATAAAAATCACATGATCATCTCAACAGATAGGAAAAAAGTTTTGGCAAAATCTAACATCCCTTCATGATATAAGTGCTAAAGAATGTATAACTAGAGGGAAAACACCTCACCAAAATGAAAGCTATCATGTGTGAAACCCAGGGCCAACATCATCCTAAATGGAGAGAAACTTGAAGCAACTTCATGGAAGTCAAGAATGTGAAAGTCACTATCCCCACTTTTTTTCAATATTGTGCTCAAAGCACTCACTAGGACTAAGACAGTAAGGCAAAAGAATGAAATTAAGAGAATACAAATAGGGAAAGAAGCCAAACTATCCCTATTTGCAGATGACATGACACTATATATTAGAGATCCCAAAAATTCTACCAGAGAACTTCTAGAAACAATAAACAAATTCAGCAATATGAAAGAACAAAGGATCAAATTGCACAAATCAACAGTCTTTATACACAAAGAACAAACATACAGAGAAACAGATCATAGATACACTTCTACTCATAATCCCAAAGAAAATAAAATATCTGTGAATAAACCTAACCAAGGAGGTAAAAGAACTCTATAATGAAAGTTTTAAACCTCAGAAAGAGACAGAGAAAGACACAAGAAAATGGAAAGATAGCACATGTTTATGGATTGGTAGAATTAATGCTGTGAAACTCACCATTCTACCAAAAAAAATTACTGATTCAGCGAGATCTCAATCAAATTTCCCATCCTACTCCCCAAAGAAAGATAAAAAACTATCCTAAAATTCATATGGAACCAGAAAAGAATCTGGATTGTCAAAATGCTCCTGAGCTAAAGGAACAATGCTGGAGGTATTACCAGTCTAGATCTCAAGATACATAACAGAGCCATAGTAACGAAAAACAATATGGTACTAACACCAAAACAAGCATGTCGATCACAGAAAGAAAGTTGAAGATAAAACACATCAGCCATTTAATATCCGACAAAGATGCCAAAAACATATGGAAAGCATCTTCAACAAATGGTGCAGGGAAACCTGGATATCCACATGCAACAGTATGAAATTAGACCTGTATCTATTACCTTGAACAAAAACTAACTCCAAATGGAACAGAGACCTAAGTATGAAACCCAAAACACTGTAACTATTGCAATAAAACAGAGGCAGCACTATACACGATATAGATATAGGAAAAGACTTCTTGAATCAGACTTCATTTGCCTAAGAATTAAGGTCGAGTTTACAAATGGGACTTTATAAAACTAAAGAGCTTATGCACAGCTAAAGAAACAACCAAGTGGGTGAAGGAGAAGCCTACAGAATGGGAAAGAATCTTACCAGCTACACATGTGGCTGAGGATTAATATCCAGAATATATAAAGAACTCAACAACAAAAATAGTCAAAAGAAAACAATCCATTTGGCTAGAGAGATGGCTCAGTGGTTAAGAGCACTGGCTGTTCTTCTGGAGGACCTGAGTTCAATTCCCAGCATCCACATGGCGGCTAACAACTGTCTGTAATTCCAAGATCTGACACCCTTACACAGTTATACATGCAGGCAAAACACCAATTCACATAAAATAAAAATAAATATTTTTTTAGAAAAGAAAATAATCCATTTTTTTTAAAAAAAGAATTTGGGATTCAAACTGGTTTCTCAGAAGAAGAAATAAAATTGTCTGCAGAATATCTCAAAAAAATGTTCTTTATCCCAAGAAGTTAGAAAAACTGAAAATTAAAAATATTTTTCTGCTTCTCACCTTGCCCCAATCAGAATAGGGAGGAAATCATCAAAACAACAAATGCTGGAGAGGTTGTGGGAAAGTAAAATGTTCATTTACTGTTGGTAGCATTGGGAACTGGTGTAGCCACTCTAGAGATCAGTGTAAAGAATGTTCAAAAGCTAAATATAAATACACACCACCATATACCCAGTCACACAACTATAATATGTCCAACCTACTCAATATCCCACTCCGTAGATACTCAACCATGTTCATTGCTGCTGTATGTTTCACAGCTAGGAAACAGAAGCATCTAAATGTCCTTCAGCTGACAAATGGATAATAAAAATGTGATGCATATACAATGTAGAATTCTATGTATCTAGAAAAATGAAATTTGCAAGTGAATAAAACTAGAAGAGATAATATTGAGTGAAGTAATCCAGACCCAGAAAGACTAATATTGCATGTTCTCTCATTTGAGGTTGCTAGCTCCAAATCTTCAGATGAGAGTATGTACCCTTGAAATAATTGCAGGAACCAGGAAGGGGTAAGTGGAAAAAAGTGGACTTTAATGGGGGAGCAAAAAAACACAGAGGAAGGAGGGAGGAGGGAGGCAAAAATAACAATAAGAATGCCCAAAATAACATAAGCAATCACACTATTAACTACCTAAAATATCTATAGTACATGTTAGTCTATGTATACAAATATCATAACTATTTATACAAATAACTTAAATGAAATTCTCCATCTGGGCTAACAATGCTACCTCCGATGAGCCAAAAACCTCAATATGAGGCTTGAAAAAGTCCTTTTGGACTGCTAGCCAAGATCCTTCCCCAAACATTACAGGCTATTGCCCTTGGTCACCTCTCAGAGGTCAAAAGAACATCTTCATTTTGCTGAAGACATTATGCATTTCAGACATAGAGCCCAGAGGCTCCTGAGCTGAAATTGATCTATCTTCCTCCCCGAGGTCTAGTTTCCCTGGTATTACAAGATGCCCCATCCAAAGCAGGGAAGCAACTAGTTCTGCCCAGTTATGATGCCTTGCTAAAAGAGAGTATGTGTCCCACAATTTCTAACAGTCAGTGCTTTTCGTTTATTTTGTCATAAAACTAACATGCTCTAATGGTTTCACCCTACTGCAGAAGCACGTAGGCAGACAAAAGTTATAATTATGTTCGTGGAGAATTGTGCTTAAGCTTTTGCTTACAGTTACTGAATTTTAGCAACAAGGCAATGTCCATCGCAAACATTATGCACCAGGCTGTATTATGTAGAGAGCACCAGTATTTATCTAAGTTGGGTTAAATTCCCTGAGTAGTAAATAAACAATACATTTCTGTGATAATTTCAATTCTGATCTAGATCTTATTATCATGGGAGAAAAATGTTCAGAACAGCAGATGCTATGAATCTGGTATGTTCAATTCTATTTCTCACAGTAATAAATTATCATTCTGAATTTTATTTTCAAAAGGAAGTCCCACTGTATTTGATAACATGTTCTATCCTCTGCAAGCTCAACAAGGCTCAGTAAATGAGGAGGCCACAAGCTCAAACAAAGCTGCCTTTCTTACAGTTCCTCTTTCACCTTCCAGGATGTTAATGGTCAGCCCACTCTCAACAGGGGATCAAATTACATTTGCATGAACCTATGCAGACAAAGTTACCCCTCCACCAGGGCTTCCAGCCCTTGCCTTCCCACCCAATCCTCCCACACCCCTCTTCAAGTACACACATTGCCCAAGCTCTCTCTCAACACAGGCCTGACAAGGCCCCAATGGAGGGGGTGAAGCACTGTCAGCTGTTAATACCCCTGCCCTGCCCCCACCTTGCCCTCAGCCTGAGCACACAGGAGACCTAACTATAGAGCTGAGACTGCTCTGGGTTAAAGGCAAAGGAAGAACCACAACTTGAACAGACAAACCAGGGACAAACTTCAGCCTGGGATGTGCTGTAAATGTAACATAAGCAGCCAGCATAAAAAAAAATAGTCTTATGCTTATCGCTATGTTCAAAGCCACTCTCAAGAGAACCCAACAAAACCAGAGAGTCAAGAACATGAAATATATGTTACCTCAATCAACTGTCCACCCCACTATGGAGTCGCTTCTGAAATAAGACTAAGAAAATATGAATTTTAAAAAAAGAAAGCCTGTTTCCTGGCCCTTGAAAAGTTATGCTTTGGGGGAATGGGGTGGATGATTTAAGCAACTGATCCCTATTATTAGAAAATTATTTTTGAGCACATTTAGATGGACACAGATCCTAAAATTGTTTGATGAGAAAAATCAAAATAGCAGGATAGCTTCTGAGTCCCTTAATATCATCCCGAACAGAGAAGAAACTAACTTCTCCCTGACCTGATCCATGAGTTCTGCAGACAGTCACAGGCCAGGATCCTGCTCTTCCTAAAATGATGAGAGCTGCAACCTTCCAGGAAAACACTGGGACATCAGGAAGTGGCCTAGCCATGCCCCATGCTAGTCTCACCCAGGCCCAAAGAGTGTGTTACTCAACTTATATTGTACCAGGCACGGGGACATAAAAATACATGCACAGCACACAGGGCAAAAACAAGTCAAGAATATTTCCTTCTGTGTCTGTTTTGTTCAAAAAGGGCTCCAAAAAAATCAGAGTTACTTTATGGTTTCATCGATGACAATTATTATCATACATAAAATGGCCCCCCATGGATGGCATTGTGTCATCAAAATTAAAGGCAGCCCTGAAAGGCAGAACGGCACAGTTCGACTGCCACCAAATAACTCCAGGAGGAAATAGAGAGCCAAGAGTGAGGAAAGGAGAGAGAGAGGGAGGAAGGAGGAGTAAAGGAGAAAAGCAACAGATGATGCCAGGCAGGTTTGTGCCTACCACACCGGGGTTCCTCATTACTTTAATCTCCTTTGCAGTCCAGGTAAAAACGGGTTACTGAGTGGCTCCAGCTTGACATGGCTTGTTCTGAGTTCCCATGTATGTGTTCATTCTACACAACTGAGTTAAGGGGCTACTTTCTGCTCATTGCCTCCATTTTCTCAAGCATCACGAAGAATAGTTATTTGGTATTTTTTTCTGGTAAGAAAATATAAACCAGGCTAACTAAATTCTGTGCCTCTCTCCCCAGTTGCTAATTTCTTACCTAATTGTTTTAGGCAGACCTCCATAGGCTGCGTCCAGGGCCCTGTCCTCAGATTTCACCTAACTTCTGACACCTCTCTCCAATGCTTATTTGCATCCTATGCATCTCACTGAAAGCGGGATCAATCCATTCAAATGACAATGTGGTATCTGAATATCACACAAACACTTCAAATTCCATTTATGTTAAATGGATCTGCTCCTGCCTTGGCCAGAACAATCCATTTTATCTTACAACAGGGGTAAGAAAATGTTTCACTTCATTTCCTAGCGTCTCATCCTTTGAAGTGCTATTAAATTAATTCCCCACTTAGTAAAGTTACCATATCCAAAAACTTGAAGCCAACCTGCTCCTACTACGTTAGACTACAGACATGAAAACCTGGATCCCAACCTAAATCGAAAACCAGGATCCCCACCTAAATCGTAACTAGACAAAAGACTGCATCATTTCCTTGTCACATACAAAGCAGGACAGCATCCTCACAGCAATGAGGAAAACATCAGGAAAGCAGGAGAGCTCACGACTGAGTTAACACTTTTAGTCCTGGAATATTTGAGAAATTATTTCCTCAGGTTCCTTGCAGGAATGACAGAAGTCTACACAGTAATCACTTAATAAATGTTAACCTTTATTATTATTTTTATTTATTAAATGACACTGAAACATTGAAGAATGCCCAGCAAAACAAAAGTTAGCCAAAACACAACAACACTACATTCTGGGTACTTAAAGGTACTCACAGTTCTTAATTAGCTGCTGCTATATGCAAGAATAGTGTAGCTACTTTGCATAAATTCTCTCATTCAAATCTCACAGTCAGCCTTTTCTTCACCATCATCTGTCATTCTGAAGTGGAAACGTCAGACCACCTCATTTAGAACCTAAATATTTTCCACTCAGTACACGTTCAAATTAATCACCTGCTGCATTGCCCGTACTTTTCTTTCTACAAACCTTTCTTAAAAATCAATATTAACTTTTGATAAATAAGAAGACATAGATGAATAATAAGTACAAAAAGTAAGTATCGCTCATTATCTTTCATCCAAATATAACTCTTAGTACTACTGGGTATATATAATCCCATAGACTTTAGTGTCTTTTTAAATGTTATTTAACGCTCCCATATGTGATCATACTCTGAATACTACTATCTATCTTACCTTGCTCGCTTAACAATGTACGATGAGTAACTTTTTATAGCAATACTGAGTTCCATCAGCACATTTATCACACAGCATGGACATTCTTTAATCTACTTAGTCAGTTCAGTGTGTAGAACACTGAAGTTGTTCCCATTGTTACTACCTTAAGACAGTGCTGACAAGAACAGCCTTGTACATACAATCTTTGGCCAATTATTCAGTTATTTCCTTACAACAAAAGGTTTGCATATTTTAAGGCTTTAATGATATATATTGCCAAATGCCCACCACCAGAGTTGGAAAGATCCATTTTGCTACACCATCCTCAATGACACAGTGTGAGGAGGACATTTATATTGACCCCAATTCTTTCCTAATTAAAACTACATTCAACAAGCCTTCTGCAATAGGCTTCACACTGTTTTCCAGATTTATTTAATCCTATTTCCCACACTCTCCACTCTAAGAAGGCTGTTTTGACTACCGTAAGGTTTCCTAAATTAATGTCTTTCTCACATCATTTCCCCTTGACTCTGGCCTCATGGAATGCACTAACTTCCCTAACCCCTCAGGACTCCCTTTCAATGGCTCTGTCCTCCCTGAAACTTTAGCTGACTCATGCAGCCAGCTATCAAAGCCTTTGCATCTTGTCTTCTATGTTCTGAAGGCACACATCTGATAGAATGTATGCTCCAAATAATCTCAGGTCTGTTTTTGGCTTTTTGTTTGTATGTTTCTTATCTCTACAACTAGATTATAAACCAAAGAACAGAATAGTTTCTTCTTCTGTAGTTTCTTTCCAGCATTAACATAAATCTTTATTGATGATACACAAATAAAATTGATGCAATGACAAAAAAGGAGTCTACTTAGGATGAACTGGTTCACTGTCACTTAAGCAAAGGAAACAGTAAAAATATTTCAATCTAAGCATCGAGATAAAAAGCAACAAACATGTTTTCAGGACAAGTAGTGATATTCATTCATCCAACTTAAACCTGAAGACAAACTCGGTTAAATATCAGTATCAATGATACAGAATGATATTCATTATTCAAAATTGGCAGCTGAAAGTACTCCTTTGCCATATAAACAAGGTGGAGAAAGGAAAAGTTTATAAGGTGTGTTGCTGCTATACTATAAAGCCACCAAGTTATTCCTGGCTTTTTGGGAACATACGCTCAGTCAGTTTGGCTGCAAATTTTCCAACTTTTACTTTCACTAGAAAATCATGGTGGCTTTCTATTCCCAGAACCTTGTCAGCACACACTTGAAATTCTTTTAAAAAGGAAAAAAGGGAACCGTCAGCAAAGTAATTCTGAGCAGGCTCATTTTCTTCCCATTTGAAATTGTCATTGATGTTCTCCAACATTACCAGAAGTTTAAGAATAACCTCTTTGTTCTCCTTCTTATTAAAGAGGGAGCCCAGTGAAGAAGGTACTTGAGCCCTGAGCAGTTCTCTAGTCATGGCTGGATTTTCAGCCAGATTCAAAAGGAGTTTCAAAACCTGAAGTTTGGTTTCTTCATTTCCTGCTGAAAATAAACGAAAAAAGTCTGAAATGGAATTAGCAAGCATGTGCTGATACTCATTAGTAACAGTCATATTCGTAAGCAATCTGAGTCCAGCCAGCTGCACAGATGAGTTCAATCGGGAGGTGACTGTGTCATCACAAACTTGATTCATGTAGATCTTAAGCCTGCGCTGATTTTCAGCATTCACACTCAAGTTATTTAGGACAATTAAAGCCTTTTCCTTAACAATGGGATCGCGAGTATTGAGAATCTTTGCAACAATTGGTAGGCCACCCAAATCACGAATAATATCTCTGTTAAACGCGTAAGCAGCATTATTACCTAGAGCAATTAAAGCTGCTTCAAGAATATAAGGCTTTTCAGACATCTCAACCAAACAAAGTACTTTCTGTAACTCTTGAGGGGACAGCACAGTATCATCTGAATTAGGAGAAGCTCTTTTCTGGACAGCTCTCCGAGCCCTTGTAGCCCTGGCTCTTGCCCTGGCTCTAGCTCTGGTCCCTGCTTCAGTGCCAATGCGGGCCCAAGGTGGGTACCACACTATACTTTTGGTCTCATTACTGTCATCGTCATCATCAGACCAGTCATTATACCTGGCCCCAGAACAGTCCCCAGCATCGTCCACATCAGCAGAGCCGCCCTCGGCCATTTTCTCCTTGTTCTGCTTTCTTCCTCGGGCCAATCGGTAAATGCAATAGCAGGCCCCAGCCCCAATCACCAGGCCTGCAGTCACCCAGCCGACTTTCCTGGCGTAGCCCATGCAATCGTCCCTGACAACGGCAGGGACCAAGAAATAGTCACTCAAAAGAGGCCAAGAGGGCTGCGAGCCTGAGTGCAGCCCTGTGGAGAATGGTCTTCTTCAGTTACTTCAAGGCCACAGTAACTGGTTCTGGGGATAAATCTAGAAATGGAAGAAGAAAAGAGGGTTTGACTTTTCTCTTTATGCTTCGCCATGCAGACAATCACACAGAGGGGCAAGAAAATTGAATTCTGAATAGGGAATACGATTGTTACAAAAAACTTTCTCTCTCTCTCTCTCTCTCTCTCTCTCTCTCTCTCTCTCTCTCTCTCCATGCCTCCCCCCACTTTGCCCCCACCCCCAGTCACTCTTGCCTCCAAGCACAAAGTCAATGGCATCCACAAATTTCGCCGGGCTCCCATCTGTCACAGGCTCCTGTGGTACCCCATAGGCTAAGCAACCTTACACTAACCTCCTGGAAGCAAGCCGTTTCCTCCTTCTTCCTTTCCTGTGAGCTATTGCCACACCCAACAAGCTTTCAGATCTGCAGAGACGCCAGAAACAGTGAAAAACAAGGGCTTGTTGCATGGACTGTGTATTTTATGCTTTCCTAATTTACCATCCAGGTTTGTCAGATTTTTGTTAAACCTCACGATGCCATCCATCCAAAACATGCACAGGCTTAGCCCCCTCCCTATTCTGAAATGGGTGGATGTAAGGAAACAAAGTAGGATTGAGTGAGCCTGGCCAAATCCAGGCTGATATCTAACCTCCCTCGCATCCTAGGTTGCCCCCACGCCCACACCGACCTCTACTTTTCCTCTATCCGGGAAAAGTTCCTCCCTTGCTTCAAGCAGTGCCACCTGCTACAGCAGACCTGCAGGATGACAGATCGAAAACATCGACACTAAGTGCTGTTGAGAGAGAAGGATTATGAAGAAAGTATCTGATAGGTTTTCCTGGTGTCATCCCGCCCCCACCCCTGCGAGCACACACACACACACACACACACACACACAGCGCACGCCATTTCTCCACAGTTCGGGGAGTGTGAGAAACACATTTAGACTCGAAACTAAACCTAAATTACCTTTTCTGGTTTTTCCCCTTTTCTAGCCCCCGCTGCTCCTAGGGTCCCCAGATGGTCTTACCCTCAAATCGACCTTCACCGATCTGGTTAATTTCCTTCCTCTTCTCGTTTCTGGCGTGGTACCACAACCTACGGAAAGACTGGCCACCCGGGAGAGGCTTGGACCCACTAGACACAGAGCCATGGTAAGGAAGACGCGGACACAGGCAGAAAGACGGGAAACAGCCGCTACAGAGTGCTTGGTGGACGGACCAGTCCCCAGAGAACGAAACTCTTTCCTAATTCGGAGGCCTGGTTGTTAAAGGTTTCCCGCCCGATAGCCACCTGGCTCAGGGTTCGGCTGACACATCACATTGCACCCCAGCACGCTGGACCCTATGTCCAGTTTTTCCCCGCCTGCACAGTCCTTGAGGACCAGGGGCCAACACCCAGGCCATAGCTCCCTTTCCGGATTGAGGGCCTCAGCTCACAGCAGATTCCCATCTCCTGATTTCTGGGCACTTGCCCAAACACCCCCTACTCACTGTTTTGCAGCATCGAAATGATCTGCGGGCGGGACATAGATCTTGGAAAGAGGGCGGCAAGTGGGAGAGACGACGGCGGAGCCCCCGGACCTGCGACGGCCTCCGCCCTCCACCCTCCACCACCCCCACTTTATGGAATATCCCAAGCACTGACCTGCAGGGATCCGGGACAATTTCTTTCTCTCCTCCTTCTTTCCTCGGCTGCAGGTCCGCCCGCCCTCAGGGTGATAGGGAGCCGGTACTCAGACGGGAACAACGACCAGGACAAGAAGGACTTCTGCACACGTCAGCTCTTGATCACGTGAGAGCGACGTCATCCACCAACTCGGATCCCCACTTTCCCCTCCCACCAGCAGTGCGGCAGAAGAGGACCCGCCCCCCTTCATTCCCTCCCCCATACTAGGCCTTGTTACTCTTTCTTCTTTGTGGCTAATCCCATTTTCCTCTAGTGTGTCTCCCTTCCTCCAGTTACCGAAACAGGACAGCATCCTCCCCTGGGGCTACTAGCCACTTGTACTTTTTTTTAAATTGACTCTTCCTTCCCTGGACTCCTAGGACAGCAGCTCTCCTTCTACCTCCCCTCCTCCCAGCTATGAATATCTACCATTTCCTCTGAAATATAGTCCTAGACCTGAAATTAATAAGCCACCAGAAAGGGAAGCCTGGAATGGGAGTGTATCTTTTACTTTCTTAATACTTTTCCGGTTATTTTTGCCTTGGCTACCCCTGCTCACAGAGTGCATTCTATTTATGAAGGGAAAATACAATAAAAATATTTCCCTAGGGGGAAAAAAAATAAGAGAGGTGGGAGATCAATGTTGGCTGGTGGGGTCTCTAAAACTACACATTTCTCACTTATTGGAAAGTGTTACCTGCTTTACTCAAAGGAATTTTAATGTCTTCTGGGGCCTATCACATAACACAGCTGAATGAACATAGCACAACTTGAATGAACTAATCAGCCTGCGTGAGAATATGTAAATCTTCTGACTAAGCCTCGGGCTTTGAAGGGCACAAGTTAAGCCGGAGGAGGAGGCTTGGGCTTTCCAAAGCTAGGAACAGAAAAGATTTCGGAGAAATCAAATCTGTTAGATAAAAAGGTACACACACTGATATGCGAGTGATATACAGAGAACATTATGAAATATACTGGAGTACAAATAGAGAACAACGTCTGCAAATGAAATAGTATTACAGGAACACAGAGACCAAGGCAAACTTGACTGAACTTGGCTTCTACCAATTAGTGTGAAACCATTGCACTGATTAACTTGATGAGCACAATAATTCCCCTGTGATTGTAACTTTCAAAGACAGAAAAGGGAATAAAGTAATTACATTCTCTCATTGTTTAAGGTAACCAGGTTTGGTTTCAGTTGCTGACTGCCCAACAAGGCTAACTTAATACATAGTACAAAACAAACAACACAATACAGTGGCTAATACAGCTTTCTTAAACATGAGCTCTTCAGTGAGAAATTTCCTAGCAGTTTAGACACACGATTGATATCTGAGCAGAGGCTTTAAGATCTACAGAAACCATGGGAGTGAATCAAGAGTACAGTGAGTTTAGGAACAAGCTAATCTCCAGGAAAGTTTATATCACTGTAGCTTCTAGAAAGCAAAAGTGAGACGTGATTTTGAATTTAGTAAACTGAGCCAAATCAACTGTATGGCTCTGTATTTAGAGAAAGATCAAGTCCAACAAAAAGACTTATTCAAGTCACAGAAAGGAAGATGTTAGTAGTTTCCATCAAGCACTGACTAGAAGAGGGGAAGTTCTGGCTAAGGTAAAGGGACCATTTCATCCTTGGCAAAAGCATCCCCACAGTGTATGAAAATACTTCACACTTCCTAAGCTGAAAGTCACTTCTTAAGATGAATGAACGCCTTTGCTCTGATTCTAGGTCCATTATGCAGTCTTCTAAAGCTGTGACTTCCCAAGCCAGAGCTCGTCTGCACGGAGAGAATGGACAGGTAAGACAGGCAGAAAATTCTTCTACCTCCTGACACTTGAACTTCTCAAGGTAAGTTATTCAGTTCTTCCTCCTGTTGAAACCTAACTTTCCTTGTAGCCTACTTAACAGAAAGAGAATACAGAGGCTGGTGAGTTTGACATTCAGACCTCCGGTTATATGTGTATCTTTGAATGAGCATCTGTCACTGGCAGAAACATTTGCTCTCTGTTCACAGACAATATCTGGAGTAGATGGTGCAATACTCAAGATAACACCCTGAACTGTATATGCAACCCTGTGGAATCCTGTCAGGGAAGACAGGTGGCTTTGGTTCCAAGGGCAACATTATGCATTGTCATTTTACATTGTATCTTTCTAGCCATCAGGTAATGTAGAAATTACAACTCAGGCATATGGTGGTAGGCAGGTTCCCAGCATTTCAGAGACAACTAAAGAAAGGCTCACTATGCAAAATAATTCAAGGATACTATACATTAGGACTGGGGATGTAGACTAAGTGTTCAGTAATACTCATTGCTCTGGTAGAGGACCCAAGTTCAGTTCCTAGGAACCACATGGAGAGAGGTGGCTCACATTTGTCACTTCCAGGGATCCAACACCCTCTTCTTCCTTTCACTGTATGTGGTGCCATACAGACAAGAACACACACATCACCTAAATAAAAAGTAAAGTAAAAAAATTTAAATAAATCACCATTCCCAACAATTTATAATTTGTACTAAAGAAAGGGAGTAAGTGCATTTCACATTTAACATACTCTGTATTTCTCTAGCAAAAGGATGGACATTGTACCCAAAACACACCAAACAGAAGCTCCCCTGCTACAAAGGAGGTACAAACCTGAAACCAGGTAAACTTATGTGAAATAGTCATCTAGCACTTTCTCCAACCTAGATCTCTGAAAGCTGACCTTGCTCCATAGCATTTATTCTTTGTGTTAACTGGAAGTGGATAAGCTGCTTGCAATGAGACAGCCTTAACTAAGCTACCGCACCACATCAGGTAACAACAGTATCCAAACAACTATAGCTTTTCACATGCCAACCTTTGCTTTTGTCCCCTTCCATGAGCCATAGAATTATCAACCTCTGATTCATTTTTATATGTGAATACTTTATAAGTCCTATATTATGTGTGGCCACCAAAAGCTTTCCTTGGGAAGTGATTTTACAAGTTTTTGTTTGTTTATTTTCTCAGACTTCAAAATCATTAAGCTTGCCTGGGGACTTAAGCATTTTCCTTTTTCACTTTTAAGATAGTATATCAGATATCTAATATGTCCTTTAAAAGTATTTATGGGTACATATAATGAAGAACAAGACAGTTTGAAATCATAGCCCCTGTACTTGTTGATAAGAACTATGAATCAAAGTGACAAAGACATAAAATGAGAAGGTTCATGCCCTGGGGTTTAAGAAGTTTAGACAGGAAGTGAATTAAAACTAGAAGGTGCTGATAAACGGAGAGAATGGTGGTTTCTTCTGTGTATTATACTGAAATGACTGGGAGATATACCAAAGGGGAGAAAGATTTTGTAAGAATGAAGAGAAGTAGGTGTGAAGCTTTTGTCCCTGAAATTTGACAAAACGTAAAAATGAGTTCACATTGCAGAACCAATCACCTGCTGTTATTGAGCTCTGCACACTTCTTAGTGTTCCCTCCTGTTTATATTCAAAAGAAACAGGAGTCTCTTGTGTAAATTCATAGTAGCCAAAAGCTAAAAGCACAGTTTAATCTGAGTGTTTTGTTTTTCAGTTTTCAGAGACAGAATTCACTTATCTAAGAAAATCATAGAAAGACCACATAAGCACAGTGGCAAAATGAATGAAGTGTAGAAACAGAGTAAATGGGACATGATGTGGGTAAATGAGTCTAGTTGTTAGGGAGACCAGAGAGTAATGATAATGTTCCCGAGTTCTTATATTTGCCAACAAGGCATTATGAACTTCCTGGCTCACCTCCTCCTCCTCCACAGAGGGCCCTTCACAGGGAAGGCCTCTGGCTGGAGAGTCAAATTTCAATATTCTAAGAAAGAAGCAGCCTGGGGGGTCTATATTTAGAGTATGACTCCCAGCAGTGAACAGGTGGTGCCTGGGGACTCACTCTTGAATATTTTGTTCCTGAGTTCTAAGGGGTCTATGAGGGCGGTGCAGTATAGTTATTAGGGAAGGCAGGGAGTGAAAAGGCCTCTTTCTCCTGAAGATTACTTGGGATCCTGTATTTGGTTCTTCTACCTATGAGAAAAAAAAGAAATTAATGCTACCAGTTTTTAACAATCCACAGTCATCCACAGACCCTTATCCTCACTGTCACTGGAAAATGCTGAAGACTGATCATTGATATGGTGACATAGCCCATGAACAGCAGAACTGAGGGGTCCTCACTAGTCTAACGGTGATATGAAATCTCCACCTGTCAAGTATAACTCTAATCAGTGGGATAGTAGAGAGTTCCCTAATTTCAGGGTGGTTCATGGGTTGGTTGCATCATGAAACTACAATACAGAATTTAAATCCCTTTGAACAAAAAGCAGGTAACTTTCGATGTTACTAATTTGTAAAGTTTATCTAAAACCTAAGTTGGTATCTGCATAAAATCTGTCTTTTGGGTGAGACTGAAAGTTAATATTGAACCTTCTCCAAGATCTCAATCATCTGACACTATGAGTTCACTCAGAATATAGAAAAGTGCAAATGAATGGATCACACATCTAAAATGGTCAAAACTTGTACATTGACCTCATAATCCATTTATGTTTCATTGACCAAAGTGAAAGTATGCTGCTTTTGTATATAAGGACATATTTTAGAGCTGTAAGATGGTATTTTAAAACTGCATTTAGAAGAAAAAAATGATGTACTAATTAACTGTCAAATCAGTGAGATCCCGCTGTTAACTAAAAAGTCTTAATTTTTTACATACAATTTTAAAGATTGGAATTTGTTTATTTATCCAAGTGGAAATAACTTCATTTTGTCTTGACTATAAAATAATCTATCAAATAGGAGAGATTAAATAAAATATAAATGGATCAAAGTGTTGATACAAATTCCACTCACATCCGGGATTAATTTTCTACCCCCTCTCCACAACTTTAACACAGAGAATGAAAATAGAGCGGTATAGAAATTAAAGAAAAGGATACAGGAGTTTGAAAGCCAACGAAAGGATCAGACAGTTCCCCCAAGAAGAAAGTGTGAATGCACGGTAATTCGAGAAAGTCAAACTCGAACAGGAGAAATGGTAACTTCTGGTTTCTGGTATTGTTATAAAGAAAAAGACTAACAGGGCCCCAAGTATTGGGGGAGGTACGGTGCCTACTGGCGCCTGCCGCACTGCTTGTGGGAGTGGAAATTGGGGGCTAGAGCTCGCTGGTGACGTGGCTGTCACGTGACCGAGAGCCTCCTAGAGCCGAAGTCCTGTTAGTCGCCTCCGACTGGGTACCAACCCCCTATTACTCTGCAGGCGCGTGAAGGAGAAGGAAACTCGCTGGGACCGTACAGGTCGGTGGGAGCTGCTTGGAAGGTGATGGGGGTGGGAGAGGGACCAAGAGCATCGCCTGGTCAAGTTCCGCAGATAGGGGCTATTTCTCTTTCTCACCTACTTTTTAAATACCTATCCCCCGACCCACATCCCACCCTCGGTTCTCTTAATAGGAAGAAGTGGCGGGCTTCAGGTTGGGGTGAAAAGGGTGAATGGCGGTTGCACAAAATCCAAGCAAAGAAAGGATTCCCAATCCGGTCACTGTGTCCTGAGTGCTGGTCAGTCCACCAAGCACTCCATCTCCCCTGGTGCCCTGTCCGTTTGCAGATCTTTAGGTCTTAGCTTGGTTAGAGAGGGAGAAAACCGTTTTGGTTGAAACCTTACTGCAGGTCTGAAGCTGGGATTCATCCTGAACCTAAGAAAGGGGTGGAAGAAGAGGGGGGCTGAGATCTTTGCGGACCCGGTCCTAGTCGGCCTCTCCTGGCCCCTTCTTTCTCCACTCCCCCTCCCATTTCGGTGCAGGGAAAGGGGTGTGGCGGCCTTTGCTGGGGAAATGGCGGACGAGGAGGGGGCGGGGAGGTCCTCGTTAGCAAAGTCGGGAGGGTGTGAGAAATTGTTTTTACTCAAAAATCCCAAATTCAGAGAAACACCTATCGATATAGTTAGATCTGTCCAACTACACTTTCAGTTCTCCATTGCAGTCCACATCGCTTTTCGATTGTCCTTTTGCCAGGCTCGGTCCATCTATTACCGTGGAGGGAGTACAGCAAAAGACACAAGAAGAAAGGGGAATTAATCCACTTGGTATGTGAGAGGTTGGTTAGAAAACATGCTGTATTTTTCTGGGTGGGGAGGAGGAGGAGAGAAAGTAGGTGGGTGTTAAAGGAGACTGCATGAGGGTTAGCTGTCCCTGTCACCTGCCTACCTATCACACCCTAGTCTCCTCTCTTGTCTATCTCTGAAAAGCCTGAAAGCATAAAAGTAGATCCTGAGGGTAGATATGAGAAGAATGAGAAAATCATTACCTAACAATCCAACTTTCTCAATGAGAATTTGAACTCATATCTGTCTGGGCAGGTAGAAACCTAGTCTCAGCCCATAGCCCTGATGCTGTTTCCCTCATCCTTTCAGTGATCACAAGAATCACAGAAGCCTAGGAGAGGCTAAAGATGCCTGGCCTGAACCATCATTCACACAATTGCTGAGACGTCTCTTCAATCAGGTGAAGAAAGGCTCTCTCTGTCTGAACAAAAGGCTCCCATTCATATAATTATGGGTCGAGCCAGGGAAATGGGTTGGATGGCTGCAGGACTAATGATTGGGGCTGGCGCCTGCTACTGCATGTACAAACTAACCATGGGAAGACATGCAGGTAACCAACTGGAGGATGAGGAAGAAGATGAATTGGATGATGAGCAGGACCTGGATGAAGAGGAAGCAGACATTTGGTTTGATTTCACGACAATGGCTCGGCCCTGGAGTGAGGATGGGCACTGGGATGAACCTGGGGCCCCAGGTGGGACTGAGGACAGACATTCAGGTGGGGGAAAGGCAAACAGAGCACACCCAATAAAACAGCGACCATTTCCTTATGAACATAAAAATACGTGGGGTGCACAGAGCTTTAAATGCTTCAGTTGTGCTCTTGACCTGCCCAAGTATGCTCCCATTCAAGGAACCAAAATGCTCACTGAGCCGACAAATGGAGGCTTTTCCCTTAGCCACAAAGGCAGTAGGCATTTGACAAGCCTCTCAGGGACTGGAAACAGGGTCCCTATCTTCCAGTCCACAGTGAGAGAGAAGGCATTGTGTATCCCAGAAAACCACAACACCACCAGTATTGAAACTGAGGGCCAGATTAAGATGTACATCGATGAAGTGTGTCAAGAGACGGTGTTGTGTGGCTGCAAGTCATTTCTGCAGCAGGCTGGATTAAATCTGCTAATAAGCATGACAGTTATTAATAACATGCTTGCCAAG